>JBCJKH010070008.1:12378-30181 GCA_039877255.1 Loriculus beryllinus
GTGCAGGAAATACCTGCTTTTTTAAAAAAATATGGTCTGTGGGTAAATGACTGCAGTGGTCCCCACTGTCCATGGAAGAAATGAGTGTAATCGTAGCATGCTCATAAACTTCTTTCACCTTCTTTCCTGGTAAGTTTTGGACAGCTTTCAGCAGCAAGGTAGGCTGCATCTCTCTGCTTTCCTCCCAACTCTACTCAAAGAAAACAGTGAGACTCAGGGTAAGATATGGAATTAATTGTAATGCATTGTCCCCTCTTTTAATGCTTGTAACAAGCCAATGAGCACTGAAAGGACCCTTGGTATAATAATGTGTAAAAAAAAAAAAAAATACTGATTAGGGCTGCTGGGTAATAAAACGTCCTTGGTATAATTTGAGTCATTTCTCTTTGTGGTTCTATTATTAACCCTACAAGAGCCAGTGCCTGCGTTTTTGCACACCTTGTTAGTCTAGCTTTTCAGATCCCCCAGAATTAAACCTATGTTAACAGGACTGCAAGATAAAAATGCAGGCTTAGGGATGGTTAGGCCCCTGCGGTCACTGAGATAAATTAAATAATTTAAATTGACCTAGGGGCCTGTGTGTAGAATAATCCTCCACTTAGATGACCCAGTGATTCTTAACTCATTTCTAAGTCTGTATCCAGTCAATGTGAAAGTGTTAATGTTCCTGTATCACAGTACACTGATTACACTTATCTTTTTCATACCCAATAACCAGAGACAATGATTATATTATTCATAAGATATTTTTACCTGAAGTAATAAAGCATGCAGCTTTACTTATTATTTGCTAATCTTTTCTTTCTTTTTTTTTTTTTTTTTTTTAACTGTACCTTTTTCTCCAGCCCCAGGGATAACCCTACAATTTATATTAAAAACATTCTTCCCTTGCACGCCTTTATTTTTTTTATCACTGTCTATGCTAAGCTGGTATAATTGTATCAGCAACGTTGTGTTTATGTTGGCATTCCTGTACCTTTTGGGGAATGCTATCCCTGCAGGGCTGCCCAAAATATCCTTTAGTTTTAAATTGAAAAATAAAATTGGAGAGGGTTGATGTGAGAGAATGAGGTATATACTGGTACATCTTCTCTTCCCTTAATCAGGTAATACACAAGGCAAAAATAGTCTGACATGTCCACAAGCAGTTACTGTGCTGCCCCGCCATATGCTGCCCTAGTGTTCCAGATGGATGGAGAGTCTGTGAAAGTCATGTTTCATGAGAATTCCCTTCAGGCTCCTGGGAACCTCCAGGACACAGCTGGAGAGATGGATACACACACCAGCATGGCAACATGGGGCTGTGTGTGTGTATGTGTGGGAGACAGAAAAAACATAGATGTTTGGTAGGCAGCAAGGCGAGTTCTAAATGAATCTTGAGACAGCTGAAGGGTGTGGGGAGAGTGAGGTGGAAATCTTCCATTTGACTTCATGTGGAATGCTAAGAAGATTTCCTAGTGGCATTTCTGGAACTCATTTGCCCTCAAATTCACCAACCTGTGAGACTTTATTTAATTTCTAGGGTGACTCCATATATTATGCCACAGAAAGATAGTACAAATGTAGAGGCAAGCGATGAATGGGTCTAATCCCTGACTCAAATAATCAGACAGGAAAACAATTGTTTTTCCGCATCTGTGCTGTCTAGTGGCCCTTGTAGTAAACGTACTTCTAACCCAAAATGCTGAAGGCAAACAGAAAGCTCCCAATCTTTCTGCAAGGCCATCAGTAAAATTTGAGTTTACATTTAAATAGCAGTGTCTCAGGGGTTTCTCTCCTGAAACTTTCAGTTGTGTTTTAGTGTCCCAACTAACAACCTTGTATCAGGCGCAGCAGTAAGATTTTTATATGCCCTGGCCACATATATTTGAATGTATTTAACGCCACCACTAAGAGTTGTTTTGCAAAAACCCACACATGACTGAGGAAGAGTTAGCCAAAACATAGTTAGAAACCTGAACATCAATCTGTGTGTCCCTGGGAGCATGTGGCAAAGACCTTGAGCCAGCCATTAGTATAACTCCACTTTTTCAGATGCTGTAACTGCCCCTCTGCTCACCCTGTAGGTGGCTCAAGGAGGACTGCTTTTTACTCAGCAGGACCTTCTCCTTTTGTTGGTTTTCTTCTGCCTTCCTGAGTGTGACCACTTGGACTCCATCTTTGCTTTCCATCAAAAGAGCAGTAAGTCAGGGCAAGGTGTACTCTTCCATCTGCCTTCCCCTCCCAGCTGTGCTGCAAGACAGGGCAAGAGGAACCCCGGGGAAGTGAAACTTCAGTTTTATCCTATACGGACCCACATACAAGCATGAGAGTGCTCAGTTGCTGCTGTACGTAGCCATGTTTCTAAGTATAGGGCTACTTTCCCCTTTTCATTGTAGGTCTAGAGTTACAGGCAAAGGGTTATCTGCAAGAAGCTATAGACATGGTAGGAAGTAATCCAGTTCTTTCATTACAGTTAAGCTTATAGTTATTTCCTATTATGTGCTTTTGAGTCATATAATTTTCTGGAAAACAGTGAACTGCATTGATGACTATGACATTAAATTAAGATTGAGGTAATTGAAATTTCATGGCCAAAAATGAATCTTTTGTTGAAAATTTCCCAGCCAACTCTGTTGTTTTAACCAGTATCATGATACAGAAAAACATAGAATTGTTGTCCTGGCCCAGCCCTGTCAAGGGAACCCTCAATGCTCCCAGACCCCAGGAAGCCCTGGCACTGGTGGACACCCCCCATACACACATCTGAATTAATTTATCTTTAATTCTGCACAAAATCAACATGTACTCTTACACAGATATTACCAGATGACATGGGAATGGAAAGCTAACATCCTGGCTGTTTGTTTCTGTAACTTGATCATATAAACAGGGATATTATTTTAAAACCTAAAAAAAAAAAAACAAAACCCAAAAACCAAAACCCCCCCCCCCCCCCCCCCCGCAAAAAAACCCAAAAAAACCCCAAAAACCCCCAGAAAAAATCAATGCAATTCATTCTCATCAGAGAGGAAAAGGCCTTGGCCTCATCCACAGCAAGCTTTGCCCCTTGTAAGGCACCACAGCCTCTGCCTTCCTTCCCTTCTTCTGTGGTTATAAATTAATATCTTATCATTGACCATAATATGCCCTGTAACTGTGTTTATTATTACAGCATATTTTAGACGGGTAGTAAGTATTGGCACTTTTTATTACGCTGATAAACAACATCGGACTGCCAGGTGAAATGTGTTATCGGGGTGATTTCTCACCTCCCTGCAGCATCCTGTGGATTTCTGCCCAAGGAAATGTTTTTTTCTCCCCTCTCCTGCAGAGATCATCTGAGGGTGGTCATCCTTTTCCAATCCACACATTCAATGGAGGTAATCCCACAATGGATCTTAGAAAACTGAGCACAAATACAGGCTTCTTCCCTTGCCTTCCGTTCTTGTTGTCTTCGTGAATGCTGCTGCTCTCTCCAAATCCTTTTCTTTGACCTTGCAGCAGCTTCAGTGGTGCTGTCCTTTTGAACTGCTGTTGTTTCTGAGACCTGGAGTGGGCATCTGGCATGAGGTGGCCAGAAGATGTGGATATATTTGACTATTTATTGAAAAATCATTAGGCATACACACCTACTGCTTCTTACATGATGCTGCCTGACACCTATCAGGTTCACACATTGTGCTCACACATACGTGATATTGCCTCACATCTATTGGAGCCTTTCTCAAGTGTCTTTCAATCTCTCCTCTTGCAGCATCACATCTTTTTACCAGCTTTGCTCCTCAGACACCTTGCAGCATCCTGCAGAAGGTGTGTGTGTATCTGTGCTGTGGGGGGAGATACCTGAACAAGGTTCAGACATCTGGGAGCAACTTCATCTTGATGGTGGTGGCAGTAATAACACTGTTATGCTTCTTCCAGTACATAAATTGGCTTGGCTATGTTTTCAAAGTGTGCATTATATATACAAGTATACAGTGTCCTGTGTGGCAAGAACAGCAGCCACTTTCTCTCTTCAGCCTTCTTGTTCAACAAAGAGATGAATGTGAAGAATTATATGAAACTTATTTATAGATCCTTTTTTTTTCACACCTGCAAACTCTAGGCATTAAGTGTAAAAACATTAAAAGAATATTGGCTTCCAACTTTACTTAAATACTCAAAATTTACCAAATGACAGAATTTGAGTTGCTGTTCCTCTGTTCCTTTGATATATTCATTACTTGTATTCATTACTGAAGTGTGGTGTTTTTTCCTTGCCTTTGCAGGTTGAATCTGAGTTCTTTAATCAAAAGGGCTGCAGTAGGGTTGTAGCGAATAAATTAAAAGGTCATGGGAAGGAAATGCTGGTATGATAACTGACTTTTGTTTAGACTTATCTTAGCAAGACCGATTTTGGTTTTCATAGTGGGGGATCATCCTGTGTTTTCTTTATTGACGTCCATTAGGAAATGATCATGTAACTTGAATTAAAAGCTGTTGTAAATGGACTCTAATGTTATCTGTTTAATTTTTTTTTGTATGGCATTTCAGATTTCTTTAGTTAGATGCACCAAAACTGTCAATATTCAGGTAGGTAAAAGACTAAGTATGCAAAAGCGAGAAGGACTTAGGATAAAGTCGCAAGTGACTTTTCTTTCCCCATAGGGAGCTGCTGTGACGTCTACAGGTTATCCGCAGTGTTATAGCTAAGTGTTATAACTAAGTGAGAAACTTAGTTCCCAGGTCACCTTGCCTTGTTTGAAGATAGAGGACTTCCCTAAGTATTCATCTGCTTCTGTTTCCGTGGCTATGGTTGCAGTAGCTATGAAGTTTACAAGAGCCAGTGCTTTGGGTAATAAAAGTTTGCAACTTATCAATTTAATATTGAGCAAGGGATACTGCAGAAGAGTGGCGTATGCAGACTCCTGTCCTAGGTGTGCCTCCTTTTCCACCGCTGTACAAGTGATGAATAATGTGAGGAAAAGGAAAGGGCATGGCAACAGGTTTGGAGTGGGATATATTATGTATGTATTATGTAGGATTTTACTGCAGTTTTGCTGGGTCTGCAAGTCTCTGACCAGAATTGAGGCTGTGTACTTTTTTCCTGGGACAACAAAGTACAGTAATAATCCCAATTGATCATAAAAATTGACAAGACCATTATGTCATATGATGTGCTAATTAAAAAACTAGAAATCAAATCCAGTCCTAACTCTAAGATCTTTTCATTACTGGGGGAATTCTGCATTGTGCTCATGTGGGCATGCTGCCTGCTTTGGGGAGAAGGAGGAACAGATCTGTGCTACCATTGTCACCTCATAGCGCTTGTCCACTGGTATTATAGAGACATTCTGGTGAGGGATGCAGTACCCTGAATGTGAAATTCCCTGATAATGGGGTGGCTAAAAGCTAGATTTGGATTTTGATGCCAGTGGCCATCTCTATTTAAAATGCAAGATAAATTAATCTCCTCCCCCAACATTATCAGAATCCCGCAGATGGTGTTGTCATAAGTAAGTTCTGTTTATCTAAAAGTATTAGCATTTAACTCTGGGAGGAATGGTTGTTGTCATGTGTGGTTCAGATCTTTATAGATGTTAGGGGTTTCTTTTGCCTCCAGCGGGATGAATATGAAAAAAAAGGGAAAAAAAAAAAAAAAAGAGATACTTGTTTTACTGGAATATTCAATCTCTTCTAGTCTCTTATTTGTGAATATTTAGCTGAGAAACTGAAGTTATGGACGGAAAAAGTGTTACCCGTAAGTGTGAAAATAACATTCACAAGACAGAGTCATTTAGGCTAAATCTACCATAGCCATATTCATTACCATAGGTTGACAATTAAAACTGGAGATAGAGAATGAGCATGTTGCATAGGAGCATAAGGGTTAAGAAATAATTTTCAGGATGAAGAGTTGGGGTAGGTAGTTTGGGCAAAGGTGGGGTTCGTAATGAAAAAACCTCCTGAAAGAAACCAAGCTACAATCAATTTTTAGACAGTTCCGTAAAGAAAATGAGGTAATCCAATCAAGGAATGCAAACAGAGCCATTTGGTTAGATGACCAATTACACTGGGGCAACAGTGACTCATTAATATTTGTGCCATATGTTTATGAAGGATCCAAGGGCTACATTAAGCAAACTTGAAGCAACTGGGACTTAACAGGTAACTCATAGAGAGAAAAAAAAGGCCTATATGATTAACTTTATTCACTGGGAATGATATGACTCCCTTTCCTAACAAAGTCATTCTCAATGTCCTTGCCCTACTATATTAATGAAGGGCTTTGTCTTGGTGTCTATATTCTGCTCTGAATCATTTCAGATAACTCACGTTGATGAGCTTTCTGTTTTTGCTTGAAACAAAGTCTGTGTTCCTTAAATGAAAGGAAATATAAAGCTCTTTACATTTATGCAGTCATTAATTAACCTGCAACAACTTAGTGGCACCAAGGGACTGAGTGTATTAAAAATAGACATCAAAGTCAATAACAACTTTGACTAACTTTTCTGGGATTTTTTTTTTGTCACTAAAGCACTTAACTGCATTTAATTGAACTGGCTACCAGAAACCATAATGATGTAGGATCATATATTAAGACCCTCAAGGTTTTCATTGGACGTATGCTTGATGTGCTCTTATTCCACTTCATATTTAATGCCCTGCAAGGTACTTCTGCTCCAGGTCTCAGACCAATTCTACAAAGCAATGTATTTTAGAAAAGCCCTATATTGATCAGGGGTTGATCATTTTTTAGGGATAGGAACACTGTTTTCTTTGTTCCTGGTAGTTTACTTCTACTTTGGAGCTGAAAGTACTGAGCTGGAGACATCACACTTCAAACCATGTTTGTGGTCATGCTGTTTGGCATGGTCAGATGGTGTGGTGTTCAGTGGGACAGAGGGTCATGGGTTACTCATGGGTACAGAGAGCTTTTTAGCAAAGGAAAATTTCCTAGTACAGGAAAACGTTGAAGTTAAATGTACAAGCCAGGGAAGTAATTCTGTTTCAAGGATTTATACTTTCATTTGCTACCACTATAACTTGGGGAGAGGAGAAGCTCTGTGACTAAAAGTCTCTTTAGATACTCATGTCTGCTCTGTTAAACCTCAGAGGTCCTGTTTGATGCTAGAGACACCCTCTGATTCGTTATGTAGATTCTGGACTGTTATTTCTTTGCTCTATGTTAAATCAGCTGGTTTTATTCTGTGAAGGTACTTTGAGTTTATCCTGTGCTTAAGCCCTGGTAGGAGTCACACACTGTATCTACAGCTAGGATTTAATATTGTAGGCATGCTTTGAATACATAATGTTGCTTAGAAAATGTGATGTGTAGGTAATTATTTTCCTTATACCTTAATTAATATAAGCTATTTAGAGCAACCAGCTAGGATGTGGGAGAGTCAAATGCCACTGTGGTAAAGGAAGGATTTGAGGTTTGATTTCTTACTCTCTTCTTGGACATCAAGGGAATTCTACATGGCTCAAAATCCCAGGGAGGGGGGAGAGAAATGCTAAGCTTTAGCCTAGAGTCAAGCCCTTAAATTTGTTTGAAGAGCAAGTCTCATACCACTTGTTTTGATTAGGAGTAAAATTCACCTGAGCTGTCTTGGTCTTTTTTTTTGAATTTCAATTTTCTTTGAATTCCATCTGTAGTTGACTGCTGGCACCTGACCCCATAGTTGTCATTTGCATTAGGTACGAAGGCTAATGGCAAAAATGACAAAGCTAAATTTTACAGTGCCAAGTCTCCTTTTTTGAATCCAGCCCAGTTTGCTTTTTGCATATAATTAATAATTGCAACACAAGTCTTCAATGGGCTTCATGTTTTCTTGAACTGCTTTTTTTCCCCCTTCAATTGCAGACTCTTTTTGTTCTAAACCAATCTCCCAGTCTAACAGACTTTACTCCTAGAAAAATTTTCAGGGAATCAGGCTACATTTCAATGTCTTCTTAAAGTGAAATAATGCATCTCCACACCTATGATTTCGTATCCTCATCTCAGCCTTATAACTAAAACTTTTTTCTTACCCTGAAGAATAATTCCTTAGTGTTGACACACTTCAATCCACCAGATGTCAGCTGTTAGGACCTTCTGCAAAGTGAGATCATGCTCTTCCAGGCCTGTTGTGTGAGTCAGCTGAAAGGACTCTGCACTGTTGGTGGGGAGGGCCTTGTTTTAATTCTGTGACAAAGTTGCTTTCTTCCTTATTAAGACAGAAGAAAATTTTACTTTATCTTCATTGTTGCAAAGTAGAGGAAAGGAAAAGAGAAAGTTGATTAGAACCTCCTGTGTGCAACATTTTGGCCCTGTCTAATCTGCCAAATAAGAAGCAAAAGGTAAATTTCTTCTTTTAAATGTGTTTTAATTTTCTTCATGCTCCTGTTAAACAGTAGAAGCTGAAGTAAAAAAGATGAGCCACTAACAAATAATGTAATTCTATCATTGTCCATAAAGAACAATATATTGATTGATAATTTTTGGTTTATGTAAAGGCAGGTTGACTGAAACTTCAGGCACAACAGCAATCATTATAAACAGCAGAGACTTTAATAGCTCAGTATCTGAAAAAGTAATCCAGCAGAAAGTTCCATAGTGCCTTGGTCTGCCTCCTTATCCTTCTCTGGAAGAGCCAAGAACAATAGCCAGGTTTTGTGGCATGGCTTGAAGGTCAATAAATCTTGGTTCTACTAAAACAAGGAAGGAAATAAAAAAAATGGAACCAAGAACCCTTCACATGGACCCTGGAACAAGCTTGCTCCAGGTAATTCATGCATCTGTCACTCAACAGAATTCCACTGGACACATCTCTAGGAAGAGGTGGTTGCTGAAGATGCCTGGATCCAACTTATTTAGGAATACAAAGATCAAAGTCAATACTTAAAACAGTTCCACTGCTTGGAAGGTGACACAAAAGGGCAAGCAAGAGGCATGGCTGTGAATGAACAAAGAGGCAGAATGACCACAGATACCTGTGTAGTAGCATGCACTAACAGAACTGGTCCTCAGTGTAGAGCTGCTCTGAAAGCTAAGTGCTGGTTGTGATCAGCAGAGCAGATCTGGAACAGAAAGCTTTTGGTCAGAAAAACTGTGGCTTTCAAACTGTTTCTAAGCTGTGAGGTGGGCCCTGCTGCTCAGAAGGCCAACTCAGGCTGCAGAACTAACTGTAGCTGTGTAAAGTTAAAGCACGCTGCTGCACTGGGTAGCTGTGTTCTCCCTCCATCACTTCTCATGTACAACCCAAGCCATCTTTAGACAGGGTTCCCATTTACACAGCATGTAGAAGTGGAGACGGCAGAAAGATTTGCAGGATGGGGCAATATGGGATTTCTCTGGGTGGAAGGCAGCTCATCAGCTGCTAGTGATTTACTGGCACTGTTGGAGAAGAGGTAGGCAAAACTGCTTGAGCAATTCTGTCTGCTTCCCTGAGGCTTTGAGAGCCATCTACTTCAGAGCTCCAGGCTAGTGGCAAGGTCTGTTCTGCTATGTTTACAACAAACTCTTTTTGCACACACAGTATTTTCCCCTAAACCAACATATTAACTAAGGTGGGATCAGGTTTTTTCTGAACCACTGGGGAAGAGTGTGCATTTAGAACAGCTAAAAATGAACAAAACGCTAGCTGGAAATGGTCAGGCAACAGTCCAAACTAACATTAGAGCAACAGAGAGGGTTAAGCAAAGTGCTTATGTTTTTGCTGAATCAATAGCTCTGTCCAGGTTAACTTCAAGGTGTTGCTTACTTCATTGCTGTGCATCACATAATTAATTTTTTCTGCATTTGGACATCTAATTTGTGCAGTAGGCTTCCCACTGAGGCTTCACCTAGGTTTTAGTTTAATTTAGCTAGAGGGTTGGTGTTTTTGTGTGTGCTTGCTTCCCCTCCCTATGCTTCTAAATCTAACTCCTCATCAGGAAAAACAAGGAAGCATTGCGGTTAAAAGCCTAATGGAGAAGCTGGCTCTGGTACGCAGTATTCTCACCCCCCGAGAAATCTTGGAAATGGTGCAAGTCTACAGTAACTAATGCAGCCTCTGAAATGATAAATTTATTCCTTCATTTGCGAGCAAAATTGATGCACATTCCTGGGTCTTGATGACCTCTGCTTTTTTTTTCTGTCAGTTTTTCTCCTGTTTGCATAACATCTTGCAAGTTTGGAAAGAACTTAGGGTTTTTCAGGACTAAAGGATTCAAGCAGTCACATCTCCAGCTTTTCTATTTGACGCAAACAAACAAGAAAAAGAAATCTATTATACATTGCTCTGTATGGGAATGATTTGAGCTACTCAGCAGTCTTGCTTCAAACTCTTTCCTTAAAAAGGTAAGTAACTACTGCTCCACTCAGTCTCAAATTTCCAGCATAAAGGCTGGATTGAAAAGCCAAGGCACTGGAAAATAAGGCAGATAGATGTGGGCAATACATTAAGCTAGAAAAACTTTGCTAGCTATCATGCCCCATGCTGTTGTATATTATTATTAGTTGCAAAGTAGCATAGCTTGAAGGTTAGTACTGCACATTAAAAAACATTTCACTTATAATTATGGGATAAAGAGAAGTGCTTACAACTTGCCTATCAAATATTTGCTTTGCAGACACAAGAGTTTCTTTTTTTCAACCTTTTTCATTTAAAAACACTGCAAACAGGCTACTTTATTTTGCAACTTCCTGGTACTTTGTAATTTCAAGGTGGCAATGAAGAAGGAAAAAACTCCATATCTTGAAGTCTTCTTTTAGTTAAAATGCATTACACAATTGTTAAAATGCATTACACTATTGTGAGAATACTGAAGTTGAGCAAAAGATCAAAGTATTTTTCAGCTTAGTTAGAGACTTGTTGACTGAGGAACTGAAAAGAGCATTTTAAGAGCATTTAGGACACCCCTGAAAGAGTAAGCAGTTCCTCAGATCAGCAGACCTACCTTCCTTCTGTTGTAGGCAATTGCACCAATAACAAATTCAATCAGTCTTACATGGAAGCTGGTCTTCATTTTGCCCCCACTATTCCTACTGCAAGAGTTTTTTAAGCTCTTATTCTTCCTTTTTTAGCAGCAGGAAAGCAATTAATGGCAGTTCTGCAAATTGAATGACTTCCATCTTTGGCACAGAGAATATTGCATAAGGAGAGTGAGTTATTAATGATAATATGTGGCTGTTGCCTAAGACATCTTTACCAGTAGATCTTCAAGTTCTTTAAAAATGAAGTAACTGTCAGGGTCTCCATTTTCATATGGGGAATAAAAGCTTTGTGGAGTCAGATAATGTACTCAAGGTCATCTCAGTCAAGTAATAGCGGAGCTGGGATTGTAGGCAAATCTGTGCAGTTCCAGGCCACTGTGTTGTCTAGTGGATCACACTGACTTCCCCTAGAGTTAGAAAGGGATTGCTCAATTGGTGACCTTAACTACTGAGGCTAGGATTTCTGAAAGAAAGTGTATTCTTTTTTTTCCGAAAGATGCAAGCTGTAACAGGTCTGTCTCCCAGTCCCATTTTTATTAAATGTATATGCACAGGAGATGATGCTCTGGCCCCTTTTTGAGGCCATTCAATTAAGCTTATAATTAGAGATTTGCTGTTGCAGCAGAGAAACAGTTACAGTACTGCCTCAGTTGAGCTTCACTGAACTAAGAGCAACACAGACACAGCCAGAGATGATTCCTTCTGGAAACTGTTTACTGCCTGAACAGAGGAGTCCAAAGGTGGCAGTGAGGCACAGAAAAATGATATGCCTTGTGTCATCTGTAATGGACTTGGAACAGACTCGAGAGCAGTTGCTGCTCCAGGACTCGGCTGCAAGCCTTCCTCGAGGATGTTTCTGTGCGGTTTTACACTTGCAGTTTTAGAAGCATTTAAGGCCACATATTTAAAACCTCTTTTGTGCTTGTGGTTTGTAAATAAAGGCAATCCCAGGCTTAATTTTGCTTCCTGAAGTCTCCGTGGGTGTAGGCTGGGGCATTTGGATCTTGAATCGCTTACTTAAAACTTCAGATTGGATGCCAAAACTGTTCTGGCAACAGCCTCGCACGGGAGGCAGAGCTCTTGTCCACTGCTGAGCAGCTTGTTGCTGGATGGTGTAATCCTCCCAAGTGAGCAGAGTGGGCAGAAGGGGATGGCAACTGCAAAGGAAGGTCTGAGCTGCCTGGCTGCTGCTGTGGGCTGTCTGCGGCTTACTCAGTGTCCAAGTCTATTGGGGCTTCCAGCTACAGCCACACCTGAGTCAGTCTCTTCCTCCTTGTATAGGACTAGCTAACCCCTTCCTTGACAATACTGATTACCCGTGAGAGAAAATAATCAGAAAAAGGGAGTTACCTCCTCAGTTGATAAAAGCCAAAGCCCCTTCCCAAGGTCAGTTCAGTACTGTTCTGCCTTTCCCCCTTTCCTACAGAAATGTCCAGGCTTTCTCTGAAAAAGCATATTGCAGCATGGACAACACAGACAATATAAGCATTTATCACATGCTTTTGCCTGGCTTTTGCCTCATGAGTTTGGTTGCCTGGGGTTTGTTTTGTTTCTTTTGCTCATATTTTTTCACTGAAATGCTTACAACTCTGATGGAGGTGAAACACTGAGCTTGATGGTGGCTGTGCTGCATAGTTTGAAACGAGCAAGGAGCCATGTTTTCTAAGTAGCACAGTTTCACTGCCCTCACTATTACAGCTCCCAGTAGGCAAGTAATATGCCATTTATTCACAGGTTTTTGACCCGCCATGTGTCATAGGAATAGCCATTGAACTGCAGGTAAGTCATGTAACTCGGGTATCATGCTGAACATAGAAACAAAGCTATGCTTGTACCCCCCACCCCCCCAAAGTTCTAGATGAGTTTCCAAATCCATATGGTCTTGGAAGGTGAATATCAGTAATAGACCATTAAATCTCTTTGAGTTTGTATCTAAATCTTACTTTTCAAATGGTTGCATCCAAACATTCCCTTTCAATGTCTTTTGATTGTGGTGATTCAAAATCCTGAGACTGGACTGAAATCTTCCATCATGTTCTCATTTGTAATTAAAATATTGCCCTACATACGGTGCTGTAGTTATAACTGGTCTATCTCAAAATTTTAATTGCCTTTTAGATTACCAAATATCAGTCTTTCTATGCAACTAAATGTATAACATTCAGTAAATGATAAGATTTAGATAAACTAAAAAGAAGCTTGCCTTGAATTACAATAAAACCATTTTTCTATTAAAAAAGTATCCATGACTGAACAGTGATATGTTCAAATGTATTGATTATTTTAGGGAAATCTAGCACTATGTGTATAGTGCTTTGAAGTTTGATGTCCATTATCATCTTTACCAAGAGCATTCATCCAGTTGTGCAGAAAGATAAAAGGAAAGGACAACTAAAGGGACTGGAGCCAAATATCTTCAAAGACAAAGTCATATTTTTTTTCAGTATTCAAATAACTCTATGTTTTACCAACACATTCATCAATACTCTAGTGAGTGACAGAAATGCCATAATTAATATGCAATTTCTAAAATTAAAAATATATTTGGCTTATCTATGTGACAGTGAGTAGCTCCTAATGTCATTTTCCAAGAAATATATGAAAAGAGAATTTGTAGTAAAAAGTCCACCTTGTTTTGTAAGAAAAACAGATGTTCATTAATAAACAGGCTGACCACAGAGCACTGGAGCTACCATCTGGATGGGATGTTTTACAGGATTTCCCCCTCCCTTCTCCCCCTTTTAACAATTTAATGTGAAGTTCTGGTAGGGATCAGGTGATTTAATTTCTTTACTTAGTAATGTATTTGGAAACATGTTAATCTTCTTTTCTTTCTTTCACGTAGTTTCTTCCTTCATGCTTTTAAACTACTTAATCAGAGGAGCTAGCCATAAAGCATTCCGTAAAGTTCCAGGGAAAAAAGTTAAAACAAACCAACCCCAACTGCAGTAGCATGATTTCTTTCTCCTTGCAAAGCTGCTGGTGGTATATAACATTGTCTCTATTCCTGTGGCTCAGCCATTGTACTGGGAGAATGCTGTGTGCGTCCTCATGCTCCTTGTTGTCTGGGGTGCAGCAGCATCTAATATGACTAGGACAAATCAGCCCCACACTGTGCTATGTCCTGCACCTGTGTGTAAGGAAAGTGTGCCCTTTCCCCTGAAGAATTTGCCACCTGCAATCCTATAGGCAGTGATGTTCTTGGCTTACTATTAAACTATGTTAGTAGTGACATGGAAGCGCCTTTTAGGTGCTTAACATGCAACATGAGTTGTCATTATGTGGGACCTATGTGCACACAAACAGATGTAGTATCATCCTTATTTTCCATATGGAAAAATGAGGCTCCGGACAAAGCTAAGAATTAAAAAACAGATGTCCTTATTCCTGTACGAAAGCCTTGGTGCATGGTGATGCTTTCCTTTTTCACCTCAGTGTATAAAGACCTCCCAGGAGTCCCTGCTTCTCCTTCCTCACTTGTAAAGTGGGTCCAGAAAGGCTTATGTGACTGCTAGGATGCTGCAAGGCTTTGTCCTGCTGTGCAGATCTCTGAGATACCAGGGTAAGAGAGCAGGATATTTTATTACACGGCACCAGTGTTTCCACTGTGTTTCTTGTGACTGGTTGCAAGGGAGTAACACTACATATGTCAGATCAAGCAAGGTGCTCCAGATAATTACAAGCACTTATTAAGTAATTAATGTGCTTGGACTTCACTTAATATTTGTATACCTTTCCCAGTCTGGTTTACTACATTCTGTCAAGACTCCTTAAATACTTTCTTAGCAACCAAAATAAGAAATAACTTGATATTTAGTGTGTCACCTATTCTGTAGTCACTACTAGCTGCTGACAATTCATCAGTGTACCACTTATTAATTTTCTGCAATGTACTGTTTATTAATATTGCTTTTATTGTGGTACCTCACCTCAGCCATGAAGGGAGGACATGCACCTTCATCTCGAGCTAATGGCATTGCTGCCAATGCTGCAGGGAGGCTGAAGAGCAATGTGACTAATAAAACACAACCAATAAAAATATGAAGGAAAAAATGTCCCTAGTAGTAAGAAATGCATATTCCAAGTGCTTGCACAGTGCCTAGGGCTGTTAATCAGCACTCCATGGGCACCCCTAAACAACTCTAAACAACAGTTAGAAAAGGATCAGATGGCTGTTTAGGGGACTTGGTAGAGTGGCATTTGTTTGACTGGCAGGTAGTCATGCTTGTAAGGTGTGCTGTGAATAACAACAGTGTCTGAAACATGAAGATGAAGGTTTTTACTCATATGCTTTCTTTAGGACTTTTTTTTCACTTTGTGGGAGAAGATGAAGGAGGAGCTGAGCTTAAAGGTCTCTGGCTCATCACAGGCAGCAGTGTGACCTGCTGAGCAACCCTCTGTAAAGGGCAAGCTGGAGACAGCCACCCCGAGGGGTTTACCTGGACTAGCTTCTCCTGAGGGGAAAAAAAATTGTTTGTACCACTGATTAATAGTTCTTTCCTCTCTGTTTCTTGCTTGCATTTGTCATGGAGGAAGCTTGTGAACATCCTTTCCTCCTCTCAAAGTGCATATGTAAACTTTCCTCTCATCTCTGATCCATTAATCATAGGCACTTTTGTTATGTGGGTTTCTCCTCCTCCCCTTCCCCTGCTGAATTCATCTTCCTGCCATTCCTTTCCTTTCCTTTGACCACTCCTTCCAAGTGTCTGTGCCACCTGCGGCAGTGGCCCAGGATCTCCTGCATGCAAGCTGCCCCATGGGTGCCCAGGGCAGCTCCTGAATCTTGTGGATGCTTCATCCACAGAGGAAGAAGAGGTTTGCTGTTGAGCTGGCTTTCCAGCCTAGCTTTATGGTGCTCTGGTGCTGTGGGGCTGAGTTGGCCAGTATCTATCATTTTGAAAGAAGTAAAAAATTACATGTAGTTATCATCAGTCATCCATTATCAGCCCTTCTCAGCCTGCTGCTGGGCAAAGCCTTCTACTCTGCTTGGTTCCCTCATGCTGATTGCTGCAGCTTTTTATTTATATATTTATATTTGCCAGAACTTTGCCACACTTGGAAAGCAAAGCTGGCCAGTGAGAATAGAACATGGTTTGCCAAGACCCAGTCCTTGCCTTTCATAAGAAAACCTGGTTTACTGCTGGTGGTCCACATTTATTGAGTTACTTGGACAGGAGACTGTGGAATTTACTGGATTTTAGCAAGAAGCACGAATGCACACTGGTAAAGGCTTCAGTAGGGACTAGTGATTTGAGCACATACCTGAGATCCCTGGTGGGCTCCCATAGCCTTAGCTGAAGTCCATTCCAAAAGATCTGTTGTCACCCATGCCAGATAGGATCCTACTGTGCTCTAGGCATGCCTTCAGTGGAAGTGGGGACATAAAGCTCATTTGATTTTACCTGAGCTCAAACTAGCAGTAAGACAGGAATGCTTCAAATGCTTCTGAGGGAGGACTGAATTTTTAAAAAGATCAGTGATTCCTATTCACATAAACATCCAGGGGCTTGGAGACTCAGCCAAACTGTTGTGAAGTACAAATACTGAAGGATTAGGATTTCCTGAGAGTTTTTCCTAATGCTTCCTGGTTTGAGGAGGTTTTTTGGCAGATATCTCTCTTTGTTGCTTCACAGGTCCAAAACCACAGGGAGATCTCATGCAGGAAGGCAAAGTAATTTATAAATACTGTGTTTATTAGATCTGTCCCAAGTGGGAATAAATAAAATAGTGTTTCAAATGACAACAGGAAAGATCATTGCCTTTGCATTAGTATTCTTAGTGTTGCTAATGAAGGCAAGGCTCTAGTCTTAGGCCCTTGGAAATCTCTCACTGCCTCTGTCTAATAAAGCCTCACTGACCTCCCCAGAATTGCCTCAGCTTTGTTGCCAAAACCCAGAAGCAGTAAAGTTTCCCAGTCATGAGTATTTCTGAAACATACACTCCTTGTCCTGAAGTACCTAAATTTCTGCTGATGGGTCTTCATAAAGCAATCTGGTACCTGTTCATAAAGCTATCTGGCAGCATCAGGAGTCTCAAAGTAGTTTCTTTTTGACTTTCCTTGAGAGTGAGAGACATGCCAAAGACTTGCTTAGAGGGGACCTAATAGTCTGCTTGTGAGTTTGTGTGCATGTATCCTTGAGATTAGGGTGCTGAGAGTGTGCCTGTGGTTTGCAGGTGGGAAATGGGGCTGTATTTGCAGGCAAGAAGAGTTTACTCTTCCTTTTCCCCTCTGTGGAAAGGAATTGCTGCTTTCTAGTCAGTCAGCCCCACCTCTACCTCCAAAGTGCCTTTTTACCCTACAGTTAGCATCAGGTATCATGAGTCCTTGCACCCTCACACGACGGATGTGAGAAATGGATTTTGGTTAACAGGCTACACACCTCCAAGCTGCAATCTCTAAAGGGAAATATTAGCTGTTTTGGCTCTCCTGCACAAGAAAGGAGGACCTAGCTACCTCTATAGTCAGAAACAATGGAGCTTCTTTATGGCATGTCTTTTAAGGAGGCTAGGAGGTGAAAGAGCTCCTGCACAGTCCAGCTGAACCTTTTACATGGTTCAGGAACTTGAAAAATGCATAGTCTTGTCATGGATCTTGCTGTATCTTGCTAACTCGAAAATACCTCATGGGGATGAAAGTCCTTAAGAGTGGGATTTTGTAATTATGCTTCTAAGTCTCTTTTAAAACGGGTTCATTTCTGGATGTGCATGTTTCTGCTACTTTATATCTCTAATTGTTGCAGTTTTGTAGCTTCTTAGACTTGCAGTTAACCTGAGTGTTGCCCGTTTGAGGAATCTTAATAAGACTTCTTGCTGTATCTTGCTAACTCGAAAATACCTCATGGGGATGAAAGTCCTTAAGAGTGGGATTTTGTAATTATGCTT
>JBCJKH010070021.1:0-24803 GCA_039877255.1 Loriculus beryllinus
GTAGGACCAGGCCTCTGCATCTCCTTATCAGTAGGACAATGCCTCTGCATCTCCTTATCAATAGTAGGCATGATAGGCATTTACAACAGACAATACTTTTTGTTTAAGCAAGTCAATTTCTCTAACCCCCTTGTACACCCCTCTATACTACCCCCCTGTACATTGGTTTCACCTGTATCAAAAGCAGCAGGGTGAAGAGATGGGTAGGAACATTTCGTGTCCAGCCGTGCTCTGTAGGTGGGCTGCAATGGAGAGCAGGCTGCCACGGAAAGACCACTCAGGTAGTCTTCAAAAGGCAACCGCCCGGCTGCAAAGCATGACCAGAGGAAATCAGGAGGCTTCCAAAAACAGAAAAGGTGTTTTCTTGACGATAACAATAGAGAGAGGCAATGTGGAAAGGTAAGCTATAGGATACAGGTAGAGGTTAAGGAAGAAGATAATGATGTGAGAGGCTATATTACTGAAGCAAGATCCTTCTTCCTGCCAGCCTCTAGGTTGGTCCCTCCCCAGGTACTTTGCTGTGCAAAAAGCCTAGTCCTAAACTCTGTTTAAATTCCTCCAGCTTAGCCTTTTGTTTGACCAGCAACACTGCCTTCAGAGGGACATTAGCTCCTAAGTCTCTTCATGTCCTGTCACTCAACATTCCTGGAACTGGTTTCTGATATTTTTGTTCTTGGTTGGAGGGGCTGGTGATGTTGTTGTTTGTTTTGGTTTTTATTTTTTCTGTTTCTTGTTTTCTTTTAACGAAGCAAGGCAGATAAATTTCCAGCAAATATGCTTAATGTCACATTATTGGGCAAGCAGTGTTGACTTCCCTCCTTATCCAACTGTGCATAATTGAAAAGACAGTTGAAAAAAAGATTAATTTTGGAGATTTTCCCTGAACCCAGATTTTTAATAAAAATTCTCTGCAAAAGAGGTTTATTGCTCAAAGCCTACTCAGAGCAAGAAGCCTTTTGCATGCCACAGCTGCTGGCATGCGTTGCCTTTTTCACTTCCAAAAATGAATTTTAGTGTATTTGTTTTCTTGGCAGAGAGATTCCTGGTATATGTATTTAAGAACCCCAGTTACTCTGTCAGAACTACCAGATTTTCTTGACCTAAACTGTATGGTTTTATTTTGGATCCAGTTATGCAACGCTGGCATATGCTTGAAAAGCATATGCTTAAGAGGCACAAGGAGAAGCTGAAATACAGCCTTTCCTCTACCTCCCAGTTCAAGGGGTAGGTCCGGAGGTTTGTGGGGGAGGCAAGAGCAGCTGGTCACCACCCTTCTTGGCATGCCTAGGGAAAACCTGCAAAGCCCTAAGGATGCCCAGATGAGCACATGAAACAGCAGGATGTGTCCACTTGCTTTCATTATAACAGCATCTCTTATTCTTTTCCACACTCTGCCACTTTCCAGATTTTTGCCCTCAAGGTACCTACTTTGCTGCTAATGTTGTTACAATTACAGCTAATTGGAAGAAGAGGAGGGAGAAGTGTGGGGTTTTCCACTGAAAATAATGACATCTGTAGGAAGCACGAGGGGGGAGGGGGAAAATGAAAAACTGGAAAATAGATTTGTGGAGGTCCTCAATGCAAGCCAGACAGAAAAAAAATAAAATAAAATAAAATAAAAAAATTAACTGACATCTTAATTTTCCTGGAAAAACTCACAGACTTTAAATGGTTTTGATATTAGCCTGTCGACAGCGCATACATTACGTTAGAAATTATCAGTGATCCCAACTAGTCAAGCCAGCCTTAATTAGCAGCTTGCCATCCCCACTGGGAATGAAACTGTGATTATTTTCAGGTTTTTACTGATACAACTTGATTTCTGCTACTGCCATATAACAAAAGTGCCATTAGCACACCTTTAATTTTTGACTCAAGAAATGAGAAGTTGCCTTTTTTGCAAAGGTATTGCTTTTAAAAGCCAACCTGAGCTAAAGATCACAGAATGTGCTGTCATTTTTCAGAGTACCAGGCATAAAAGTCTCATGTGAAGAGGAATATTAAAAATAATTTAAACAGATGCATGATTTGATAATGTTATTTCTATGAAACAACATTTCAGGTTTTATCATTCAGTAACCTGTTAGATTTTAAATGGCTTCACGTACACTGGCATTTTTTTTCCTTTGGGCATGAAACATAGGAAGAATCAAGGCATTTAACAGAACTTGCTTAAAAGGGGTTGTCAGTGGTGGTCTTCTGGTGATAGGTGATGTGGTAGCTGTTTTCATTAAATCATTCTCTTTCCTGGTGACTTGATGAAACATCCATCTGCTAGCTGGCAATATCCTTAGCTCCTCATTGATCATTTAAGGAAGTGATGTAAAAATTCATGCCATGCCATTTCCACCTTCTTTTGCATGTTTTTGTGTTTTGAGTGTAAATTAATCTGTGCTGGGCTCTGAAGCCTGATTGTGGTGCAAAATATCCAGGTTTTCTGAATGGTTAACACTGTCCTAGGCAAGAGAAACTCTTTGGATTTGGGAACTGTGTGTTCTGTGATGTTTGCTTTCTTCTCTGGCAGATGGCGCCTGCAATGCTGCAGTATCTGCAAATTTGTACCATCTGGGCAAGAACTTTAGGAGTCAAAAGCATCATGGCATAAGCAAGACGACCTCGGTGTGTCCCACTGGGACTCGGGAGGAACAAAAACAACTGAACGAAACCCACACTGTGTAGCTGCCTGCTGTGTTTGCATATCAAAGTCCTCTCTTTTCCAAAGTGTATTTTTATGTGAATACCAACATTTGATGTGAATCTTGGAATCACATTTCTTGCAAGAGACATTTTGTTCCACCATCTTTGTTGTTACAGAAGCAAATAGCATGCAGTGGAATGAACACACAAATATCTGTATTTATCTACTTTGCACAAAGAACCAGTTTGCTAATTGTTGCTCTTCTTGGCTTTTTGAACAAATAACACCAATGCTGTTAATACCAGCAGGAAAAGGTGACATCAAAATCAAATGATTCACAATACAAATGTGGACATTTTGGATCAAGTTTTCTTTCACATGCATTTGGATATCATCAGCACTGTGGGTTTGGAAGCAATGATGGGGTTACTTTGTAGCAGCTGCAGAGCAAACCTCCTTGGTGAATCCAAAACCCTGCTGGAAATACTTCACTTTTAATATTTCTTTTGTAAGTGAAATACTGTGTGCACTTGCATGTGTGATCCTAGGGATGTTACAGAATTTTTAGAATCTTTCAAAACTTCAGGAAGTATGTGTTACACTAGCAATAGAATATTTCCTTCTAGCTCAAGTTACTATCAAACACATCTTTAAACCACAGACACATACTTACCTGTAGATACTGCCATCTAATTGTTCCCTCTGTTGTACTTATCTACTCTCTTGTGAACACATAGTGCTAATGTATATGAGCACTGCTGAAGGTCAGCTTCTTTTTTTAGAGGTCTAGAAAGATTTTACATGGGGACTTAAGGTTATTAGACCCTGCTGTTTGATCTTTATCAACAGTCAGGACTAGATGGAAGTTGATAAACAGACACTGTGTGGTATCCCTACTCTTTTGCTTCTTCACATTGTCATTTGTATTGGATTGATTACAGACTTGTAATGATGTACAGTATTGGCTCTGGGGAAGGGGGAGGGGAGTGTATGCATGAGGAATAGAGGGAAATTAATCATAAGAGAGCTGTGTTTCTCCATGTCAAAATAATTTGCATTGCTTTACTTTTGCAGATTCATCCTTGGAGAAGGGAGGCCATCAGTGACAGCCTGTGACCTGGAGAAGTGTAGACCAAAGGCTGCGAGCTAGTCTTGCAGCTTAATTATTCTGTTTTGTTCCGGGGTTTTTTTGCGCCTAGCTCCTTATCTCTTCAGTGCATGTTATTTATGCCAAGTGAAATCCCTGCAAGGGAAATAGAAAAGCAGATCATAAAGGCTTGTGGTATCCAGGATCCAGTTATACTCTGCTGGGAAGTGTTATTGCCCCTTGTTCTGTAGATGCTGTTTGTGCTGTCTATGAGAATCTGTTAAAAACCCTTATGAGAAAAGATGCAGCTGTTGCTGGGGATTCAGAGACTGTCACATCTGGTTTGAATTCAAGAGCTTATAAGCCAAATAATAGTGTTGTGATACTTTTTTGTTTGTTAGTCTTTTTCTAGTGGATTCCAGGGAATGATTTGTTGACATACCATCTTGAATTCTGTGTCCTTTTTCTTAGTTGTTTGGTAAAAAGGAAATCTCTTTCACTGTTTTAACATGTTTTTGGTGACTATCATCAGGGTAGCACCAATGGCAGGCCAGGTGGAAGGTGCCTGCTCCTCTTTTTCAGTCAAGCCCAGCTCTCCTTTTGTTTTGGATCCAATGACATGAAAAATGTGTTCAGGGTTTTTTTTGTGTGTGTACTTATTTATATCAGAAGAATTTTAGTAAAAATATTTAATGGATTTATCCTCTCAGTAAAAGTGGCTTTATATTTCTCAGTGATTCTTGTAATGAATCTGAACATTGCTGTGTAACCTCTAATCTGAGAATAAAATCTGGCTTTTAAAATTAAATTGTATTTAGGCAATGAAACTTTTCCACAAAATTGTGTTGACTGAGTGTTCAAGCAAACATTACTTTATAATCTACTTGCAAGATCATCTCTTCCCTTCAGACTTTTATGAGGACAACTGTTACGAGACAGGTACTTCAACCTGCTGGAATCCCCTCTGAAAGAAGGAACTGAGATTTTTGCACCATAAGGCTACATGAGATGTTCCGTGTACTTTCCTTATCACTCAGAAGTAGTTAATATGACTTGAAGTTCCTACACAAACCTCTATTGGAGCTGTGCAAAGATGGAGTCATCAGTTGTGAGATTTTCTGCATGTGTCATTTTTGCTTTTAGAACAGGTATTTCCATTCCCATCAATATACAAAGGCCTACAAATGAAAATAAAAACCTTAGAGGATTAAGTACATTCAGTATTTGATTTTGGACACGATGGGGAACAGTCCATCGGAAAGGATTTTTCTGTTATATTTTACAGCGGTGCTGCTTTTGCCTACACTGATCAAAGAAACTACACTTCTCACTTTATAATATGGACTAAGAAAAAAACACAAGCAAAGCAGTGAGTGAAGCAGTCCCTGGAGAGAGTTTGTTTTTCCATGAGCTATTGAAAATTAAAGTCTGACTGCAACACCAGAATAGACTCCAAGTCTCTGTTAGAGAGAGAGGAGTTTTTATCTCTGCATGAATTCAGAGCTGGTTTGCCGACGCTATAGCAACAGATAGTTTCACCAGCAGACAATATAACTGTGCTAGTCCTGATTAATGATTTGGCTAATAAGGGTGAGATCATGGAAAATGCTAATGTGATGCCTTTGGAAAATCCAATTATAATGTAACTTAATTCAATGCAAGCTCTCAGCAGGTGATCAATGCTGTGGGCAGAGCACCCTGCACTCAAATATGTCATGAATCCTCAAAACAGATGAGTTTCTGTGTGGTTGGTGTGGGAGGCAACAAATCCCCATCTCATTCATTTCCACTGTCTTTCACAACTGGCTGCAAAGGTTGGCACCTTCCATTTGTGGCGCTTAACTCATTATTTGTCAACTTGTGCAAGCATTATTTGGCCCAAGCAAATGATATAACATCAATCTTTCACAGTAAGAAAATAGTTTACAGGTTTATCTTTCTTTCCTCTGTTTAGTCACAGGTTTTTAATGTTTGGCTGGCTTAGGCACAGGACCATAAACTTTGACACACACGAATCCTAATCATGCCAAGTGTGGGGTATGTTCTGTATTATATGATAGAGAATTTGTATCTTTTAAATGCATATAAAACACGTGTACAGTAGATTTTCCTCTTGATTTTCTTGTAATGATATATGTTTCCCAAATGCAGGTGCTGTCATCTATTTGAATTAACATTGTTAGACTCAAACACACCCGAAGGATACATCCTCTGCAGTGACCCAGACAAGTTTGAGGGGGTGAGTTATTTTAGTTAAAATTAAACAGAGTACTCCTAACAGCTATTTTTCCTTCCTTGACCTTAGCAAAAACTGGTTATTTATACTACCAGTTCTTCCTTTGACCTTTTAAAGAAGCCTTCTGGCATTTCCCAGTCTTTGCTGCATATTTCATTTTCCAAACAGATTCTTTCTATGTAGCTTTTTCTGATATTTTCATGTATCACTGGTGAGTGTACCAATTTCACAGTGTTTGTGAAAGGCATTCTCTTTTTTTTCTTTCTTTTCTGGTAGGAACCAGTCAGGTTTTGAGAATACTAGAATTCATATGAACATTATAAGAGGAGCAATTAATACACATAGAGTAACTTTCTTTTTATACAAGACCAGGCATTTCTTTGAATACCCAAATTTGTAACAGAAGTAATGAGCTGCACCCATGGTTTGTGTCCCTGCTATTTTCTCACTCACAGTGGTTTGGGGAAACAAGGCGAGCATAAAGCGTTTCTCTGTCGAAACTTTTCAGCATTCTAAGCGGATGTTTTCACTTCTCTAGCAGAAAGACTTATATGTCCTCTGTGCTGGCCAATCTGCCATCTGGTGAGATGTGTAAGGACTGCTTGACTTGTACCCCTGTATGACCATCCTCTAAGGACTTTACTGTCATAGTAAAAATGCTCACAAGGTGACAAACTGTTAGGAATGTGATAAGGAACTGTCCAATAATGAAGGTGATCACTCAGTGTGTTAAAATGATGGGGGTCCAGGCATGGCTTGCTATCAGCCCTTGGAAAACCTTTTATTATTTCTGGTGGGAGCACACATATTGATACAAGTTTGTACATATTCTGAATTTTGAGTTGTAAAATCTGATAAACAGACAAAATAATAGTACATAACAGATTCTAGAGAACTTATTATGTACATTTTGGCTTGTGTGTAGACTTTTCTTCTGAACTGAACTTTTCCCATTTGGTTGCAGTGTTACATACTAAACATGCTGTGGAGAAATGTTCATTTCTGTGAATGAGAACAAGTTTTCATCAAGGTAAATTATCTGCTTACAATATTATTTGACATTATTTTCAACACACCGTGCTGGGTTGACTAAATGATGTTTTGATTACCATAACAATAATTATCCAACATTAAAATAGGAGCACATTTGAATTCATGGAGTCACTAACACAAACAGGGTACTCAAAAGCTTGGGGTCTTTTGGTGAATTTTTGTCCCATCCTTTCTTCCTTCCCCACCCCCTACCCCCTTTTTTCCCTTTTTTTTTTTTTTTTTTCTGGGGAGCTAGCAGATTTGACATGAACATTTTGATTACATGAACTTTCTGGTTTGATTCAACACTGTTTACTTCTCAGGTATTTTAAGCCCTGTGCCTTGTCAATAATGTATCTTGCTTTAAAATTGTCTTTCCCTGAATATATGAAGTGCTACTGTTGAGTTATACCAATACTTATTCTATTCTATTCCTATGGATATTTCTTTATACTCTAATACTTATATAATGTGTGTCATGGTATAAAGATTTCATTGGTGGTAAGTGATCTGCCTTTATAAATCACTAAAGAGTTCCTCTCCTTAGTCTCAGGCTGTCATTTGTTTCTGGAAGGAAAAATTGTTACTTTGAAATTGCTGGTAGAAGCTGGGAGCTGTTATAATTGCCTCAGAAACTCTCTATACAGGAGGAAGTGGATTCATGATAATGCCAAGCAAAGCACGTAAGGTGCCCCAAATATACACCTGCACTATCCTATGATAGAAAGGCTAGGTATCACAGCTAAGGATGATTTACTAGATTACAAGTGAAATCATGGATCATATTACTTCCCACCTTGGAGCCTTTCACTAGTTTTTTATCTTTTACTGTATCAACATCAGATTTCTTGTCCAGATACTTAACTTTCATCTCTCATTTGTTTCACATATAACATTTCACTTTCAGCCTCTCCAAGTTTCTTATCTTTCCTCTTGCATTTCAGAGCATGCCTTTCGTGTCTTATATAAAATGATGCTGCTATTACAGTCTTCAGCTTCTGCCTGTCAGAAACATTTCTGGTTTTCTTCAAATCTCACCTGTAATCCCACATCCCAATCTCTTCTGCATATAATTGGTTTCTAAACCTTCTTACCTTGCAATGGCCTTTCAAATTCTGGCATACTGATCTTGTCTTTAAATAGTGTCTAGGAGAAGGTCAGGGCTTTGTTTTCTAGACCCACTGGCAAGGAATGCCATTCTACAGTCCCTTAAGAAGGATTAATGTGTTATCCACTGCAATGCAGTGTGTTATGTTGTTATATATAGTCTCATGATTAATAGTAAGAACACATCATCAATGAAAATATTTTCTTCTGAGTTGAAATGAATTATGTAAATAGTAGAACTAGAAATTCTTGGTGAATGCTGTGGAGGGAAAGAATGCTCTATAACTTTCAGCTCTGATTCCACACACCCAGAGCCTTCCACTTCGTTGACTCCACATCATACTCGCAACCTCCTACCAGTCACTGCTCTATCAGTATTTCACTTTCCATGACAACATGTTTTGGGGTAATTAGGATTATGAGATGCCCCAAATTTCTGTTCTTCACCCCTCTTTCCCTTTCTATAGTTTAGAATAGAATGAGAAAAAGCTGGTGGCATATGACAGTACCTTTTGGCCAAGCAAGATCAGGTGCTCCAGCTCCCCCTATTCTTCCCTCTATATTAGACTGGCAACGCAGCCTTGCCTTAAGGAGCTGAAAATTCTGATTTGCCCATACCCCTCAGTGTTGAGTTGAGAGTATTTCTAATCAGGTTGAAGTTCTCTCTCTTATTAGGAAAAGAAAAATCCTCAAGTATTGAAAATGGTGTCTGTATTTTAACTTTGTTGTGAGAATGACTGAAGAATTTCTCTGATTTTAGCAGACGCATGTTTAAAGGTCTGCAAGACACCACAGGGAGGAAAGTATTTTTGTGATTAATAAAGCACTTTCCCACCAGGATCCAGGATGCTGGCTAATGCTGTGTTTTCACTTAAGGCAGCAACAGTGTTGCTTCCACCTGACCTATAAATGGGTAACACCCAGGTGTTTCCTGTTCAAGGGCTGCTTGTGCGAAAGCCGAAGGTTCACACTGGCCACTGACTGTGAATGGGCTGGTGGTGGTCAGAGCAGGGTTTGAGCACAAGCAGATAAGGCACGTGATGCAGCACTACTCCTGATGCAATCTGGTGATTGCTGTATGTGTTAAGGTCTTGCAAGACTGAGACTGTAGTTTGCAACATTGTTGGTCTAATGAGGGTATCAGACCGAGGAGGGTCTGTGGCTCCTCCCATTGTCAAAGGAAAGGATAGGGAGAAGGGAAATCTCACGGAGCGAAATCAGGATGTGTGCTGCTAATGCTTGTATTGCATGACCAGACTAAGAGCGAAGTTAGAGCTCTGATGGCGGGTAAAGATCCTTTGTTGGCATGTTCATCATCAGGTTGATTATTCTCAATTATTTGATTCAGTTGAGAGGAGAGAGGGAGTTGTTTTGATTTTCTTGGAGGAAGCTTTCATTTTGCACCTTCCTGTGTTCAGGCATCCTGTATCTTAGCTCTTAGTCATGTAAATGCCAAGTTAATCCATTTAAGGCAATGGCATTACCCTGAAGTGCTGATGGATATGTAGGTCCTTTGGAAATCATTCACAAAACCAGCTATCTCTGACTAAATATAGCAGTCACTTAAAACAGTTTCTTAAGTCTAGGCATAAGGCATGAGCCAGATTACTTTCCTATACTAAAACTTGGGAAAGAGCTGCATGTTTCTAAAGGTTGAAATAAGAGCTGGTCTTTTTGTAATTCTTTTTTCCTCTTTTTCTGCAATGCCAAATTTGCAGCCTATCTTTTGTAGTCATAATCCTGCATAGAAACTGTAGAAATAAATTGTCAGAAGTAACAATCCTTGTTGTGTAGCTATGATACCAAAAATCTATGGTCATCAACACCAAAGAGCAGGATATTTCAATTAAAATTCTTTCTGCATAAATGACCTGTTTAGACACCAAAATAGTTTGGGGGGGAGGGGACAGTTAATCTCACCATGTTTTCAGCTTTCTTTCAGGAAGGAATGTTATGACTGTACAGAAGAAAAGTCGATCACTTACAAGCTGATAGAACAGTGCTCTCTTACTTTGGCAGTAACAAGGGAAGGATTACTTTATTCCCTGTTATAATTCCCTTGTTGTCAAGAGTTAGTAAGGGTGGGGATACTAAGCAAGGAACTTCGATCCTCCAATGATGTACGTGCTCTAGAAAGGAAGGAAACTCACTAAAATCAGGTTTGAGGCATGAATATTGCATTATGGTTAACTAAAAGCAAGCTTGAGTCTGGCTCAGTAGCACCAGCAAAACTGGTTGCTCACAGGGATTGTTCCTAACCCTTCATAGCAACAATAAAAAATCAAAGCATATGTATGATGCTGTTATCTCACTGTTCATGACTTCTGAAGAGATAGCTGACTTCCCTGAGGATTTGGGTGTGTTTGGGTCAGAGCACTGTAGCTGCTTTTCTATTTCTTCCTGATAAATTAGTAGCTTAGGACTTTGAAACACAGCTAAGAAAAAGCTGCAAAACCAGAAACCTTGACCACCAAATCAAACCCACTGCATTACAGGCTGACCTCTGTGAACCACAGTTCTACATTACATTACATTACATGCCTGGTGGGCTACTGAGAAAAAAAAAAAAAAAGGGGAAAAAAAAACCCAATGTGAACATGCTGTTAATTTAATAGTACTCCCATGGGGAGCCTTAGACAGTGCTACTATTCAAAAGCTTACCATAACTTCCTACTGTTTCACAGATGCTTGTCACAGGCTCAGCTTTTCATGCTCATTCCCCTGAAGTCCTTTACTTTGGAGTCACAGCAAACCATCTATTTGTGTTTTTTGAGTCAATGAAGGTTTGTGGAAGGTAACATTCCCTTTGGAGAAGAACTTAGAAAAGTGGTGCCAAGAAACTTTGCTAAATAACTGAATTCCTATTAATAGAAATTTTCACTTTGATGGATGCAAACATTCAAGCTGTAGTATGTTGTAAGCCTCTCTGTATCTGAAAGCACACGTAAGAGATGTGGGAAAGGCAAATGAACAAAAACCTCTGAGTAGCACCAGGGACGGAGAGGATATTAATAAAGAAGGAGCATTCCTTATGAGTTTCTTGTTTGTTCTGAGTCATTCAGCCTTTCATGCCAACTTTTGTTTAGTTTCTGTATGTCAAAATCACTACTATTTATATGCAGTATTCATTTTTATTTTAGAATAGCTTAATCTTACAAAGACTGTAAACCTTTCCTCATCTGAGAAGAAAATGATACCGACATTGCACCTTGATTTATGTATGCTCATAGAGTGTAACACTGACGTGTTTCATGACTACTAAGCTGATGCCATACATCTTGGGCAATTGTTGTTAGAAATATTAGATTTCAGTTGCAGGCATCTAAAATTCCATTAAATTCTTCAGGCTACTTTAAACTTCTGCAGATTAGTCCATGAAATTCTGCAGGCTTTCTGCCTCTGCAGTACCCAGAAACCCTGTGGGGCTTTTCAGAGCCAGGCTGATTGTGCTTGGGTTCTTCCAGGTGATCTAAGAGCAGATGTACATGTGCATGTGAACACATCTTAGAGCATGCTCGTATGTGTACTTGCATATTTGTATTGTACACATAGAAAATAAGTGTTCAGTTATGAAGGTTTGAGTGTAAGAGCTATATATATAAATATATGTGCTCTTTCATCTAGGAAAGATCTTGCAGGACTGCTAGCACTTAAATCTGGCCACATAACAAGAATCAGTATGCTGTGTCCTGAGGGCAGAGTGTTGTTGTAAAGAAAAATGAAGATTTCTTTTTAACCTGGAGTTCAAGCTTCACCAGCTCTAATTTTTAAGTCTTCCCAGGCTAAGAAGCTTTGCCTGTGTTAATGACAAGTTGTATTCAGGGCTGGCAGTCTTCTTCCTGCCACCATGCTTGCTTTCATAGTGCCAGCTTTCTATTTATACCCTGGTGAGGGAAAACAGTATTTCCATTGCTGTTTATTCACTCTTTCGTAAGACTACTTTGAGTTTACTAGAACAGCTTAATTGAGCTCCAAAGCAGTCTATCCCACTCACAAAAGCGCATTGTTGTTCCACTTCTGTTTTTTGAGGATGAGAGGCCTCCAGAGCTAAGTCACCTTCTGCTCTCTGCCCTCAGGCTGAAGAAAGCCTCATGGTGCACCTCTGTGAAGTGAAATGATGGGTAGTGGGCAACACCTTTCCTCTCTTTGGCCTTCTTTGCACTGCAACATGTGGTGTTTCAGCAGGAGGAGGGTCAGTGCCTCTCCAGCAAAGCTATACTTGCAGTCAAGAGGAAGGCTGGATTTATCTGAACTGACATAATTTTAAACAAGCCTGAAAAAAATCCCACTCCTGGCAATTTAAACACCTTTCCTTTGTAGTGAGAAAGTACAGTAAAAAAACTAACGTCTTCAAGGGCTTTCTGGGCCATTCCTTCACTTCACAGAGCTGTTTTATGTTGTGCAAGGCACAGGCTCTTAATTACAGGAAGTGGATTACTTTTAGGAGTTCCCCAACACAGGTATGACCCTGCCTTACCCTCGCACAGAGATGAAGGGGACCCAGGTGGAACAGGTCCATGCTTTTTCACTGGTTTTCTGCAGAGCCATATTTATGAAGCCATGCTGGCTGTGTACATGCATCTGCTAGGCCTTCCCAGCGACTTTGTAACATCTCCATATGACCATGTTACATTTGCCAGCTTCAGGCAGATCTGATAGAAAGCCAGCAGGTCTCAAGGGTGTTAACTTTTAGAGGTGGGGAGGCAGAATATAATTATGGAGTCAGCATGGTGTTTTTCTCGATATTGCAGGCTGAATGATCTGAATCAGGCAGAATTAGGCATGCAAGGTTATACTGTGAAGGTATACTGCAGGTATGGTTATATATATGCATACAAGGTTATACTGCAGATCATACAGACATTTTTCTGATACATGTATTGTTTCTGTAGGAGTATTTTGTTTCATATTCTTCATTTAATATAGGAAAGTCTTTTGAAAGGCTTTCTGATGAAGCCATAAAAGGCAGATAGGTGGATAAGAGTGATCAATCTTCATTTCCATTATGGTCATGTAACACAAAGAAGGGTTACCTGAGGTTACACTTATGTAACATGATAGGTTTGTTTTCAGTGTTTCCAGTTGACTAATGTGTCAGTGGAAGAACACTCCATTCAGTGCTCTGAAGGGGTATCACAAGGGGAATGCACACCAAAATAGTGTAACCTGATATAAATTAAGCCTCTATTTAGTGAACTGAGGCTTTATTATTTTTGGTAGTCATTCATTAATGAAATCGTATGTCAACGGAACAGTGAAATGAGAACATAAAATGTCAGTAATATATGTGCCCATTCACGCATGTATGCATAAAAACCAGGGCATGTTCAGAAGGTGGAGCGCAACCTGTCTGTTCTTATCAGTGGGAACTTTGCCTGACACTTGTGTGTCACTGCTGTACAGACTCATCTCTGCTTTGTTGGTCATAAAATTCTTCAAACAATTGCATGTGTGATGTTATGATGGCAAAGAGCTTTACTGACTCTAGAGTACACAAGCACATAAAATGTAGAAAATTCATAATCCAGATCTAGGTATATTTGGAGGAAATTGGTAATGATACCAGTGAAGTAGGAGAACATTATATATTAGTGCATGATAAATGAGCTGATGGGCTTGCAGCTGATTTATGGAATAAATTGAAATGTTGTTATTGATGCCAGGCTGAAGTTGGTGTAGTTGAAATGCTTTGATGCTAGGTAGCGAATGTCCTTAATTTTGGGAACATGTTCTTGGGACACCTGATAGCATCAACTGTTAGTTGCACGTGAACACTTTGCATGACTTTGCCCTCTCTGCCTGTGTTAGCTGTACAAATAAAGTGTGATGGAGCACTTTCCTCTCTTAGGGAGTGCATGTTTTGCCAAAGGGACCTCTTTTTCTAAGTTTGAATTCCGATTGCCCCCAGAAACATTAGCAAAAGAAGAAAGAAAGAAGGACTTCCTATGGGCAAGGGCTTCCCATGGGCCCAGAAGAAAGTAGATTCCAGTAAGAAATTTGGGGCTTGTGAATTTTTTGCGTGTGTGAATCTTATATTCAGTATAAGAGTTTTTTAAGCAGTGATCTTAGTAATGCTCTTCAGAGTCTTCCAGCAGAGAATGTTGCGGTGTTTACAAACAATAAATGCTGGTTCTGTGTGGAAGGGTGGGAGAAGAAAATGGGCTTCTACAAAACACCTTAAAGCTGGTGCTGAGAAAAACAATTATCTTTAAGCAAACAATTCAATTTGGAATAGCAATACCCTTAAAGTATTTCTGGCCATTTAATTCGGGCTGCTTTTTCCACTGTGACTCTCTGCTTTAGTTGACTCACTGTATTCCTCCAGCTGGTAGTATAAAAATAGAGGAAAGATTCAATAAATACATCCTGTGAATTTCCCCTTGGCCCTTAAGGTTTTGGTGGCTCATCTGCACAGAGTACTCAATGTCTTGATGCAAGCCGTCCCATACATAGGCTTTCCTGAGGACCACACACAGACATTCATTTCTCTTCTGGCACTATTCTGCTAATTACCCATCTTCTATCAAGCAGTCCTTGCACATCTCAGGAGTTCCAAATAACTTCTTTTCAATAGCTGTGATGTGTTTAGCTACCAGGAAACCATACAAGGGTCTCTGTTGTGCCTTTTGCTCCTCTCAAGATATGAATACTATGAAAAAACAGACAAACTAGTTGGGCTTGTTGACTATACAGCACATCTGAGGCTGTGTGCAGGCCATTCACATGGCCATATGAATACTGCTACACTGTCTCATTTGTGAAGGCTCTTACCAGAGACAACACAGTGAGTGTTCTGAAGGCAGACAAGTTATGTAGGTTCCCACATACTGTATTCTTTAGTCAGAGAGAAATTTCTACTGTTATATAAGGTACTGGGTTTTAAGCTTTATAAATTGTGTTCCGTATCATTTTGATCTTTTGTGGTTTTAAATGTTGACATCCTGGCTAACGCAATTTATTACAATTGACTTCAGATCTTCTGTATTGGTCTTTACCATCTATTCACTGGAGATGGAAAACAATTATAGAACTTTGAAATAGATGTCCTACTTAGCAAAATATTTCTTAACAGGATCCTATGTTTAAATAAGAGAGGATTAAAACCTACGGTAACATCCTAAAGTGCAAACTTGGGAACTTCGTTGTTCCTGAGCTCTGCTGTCTTCCATTGATGCAGCCAGGTGCAGCAGCAGGAGAAGGTGCTGAGGGATCAGAGCTCCTGCCAGTGGTTTGTCATGTGACCAGAAGAAAGTCACACCTGGCTCAGTTTGTTGTCTAAAGACAGTCACCCAGCACCATTTGAGATGCCACTGGCTATCCAAAACATCTGCAGGTACAACACTTGGCAATGGGAGGCTTACGCCCTTCAGTACAGGCAGCCATGGCCAAATAGAACCCTTGGAGATGTCTCAGAGGCGTTAGGTTCCTCTCTTCAAGTAGCTTTTAGTCTCCTTGTGTTTCTTGTTTACTCTGTAAGTAAAGACTGATACTGGTTGCACTGGGATGCTGTATGGCTTGGCATGGGAAAATGCATTTAAGACAATTCCATAGATTATGGTTAGAGCACAGAAAGTCAAGAGTCTCTCTCTGACACAGCCGGTCCCGTCAGTTCTCGTTGGAGGGGTTTGTAACTCCGGGTTTGATCCTGAGGACCAGAATCAATCGTTTGATCCTTTGAAGTATGGCATGAGTGAAATTCCTGTGAGGAGTTGTGGCGCCTGAATTTGGCCTGGAAGGGCTAGATTGATGCTTCGGAGTTTCGGGATAGCCCACCAGATGGAGCTCTCGGTTGAGGGATAAAGCTCCGTCAGGCTGCTGCAGAAGCTGAGAAAATAGGACATAGACCTCGTTTTTATTGGGTTGCTTCACGTAACGGGGTTGACTAGAGCAAGCCTGGCTTCCCAAGCACTTGCTTTTAAAAGGACACGTTCGGTGCTAAAGGTGCAGAAAAAGGAAATGTACTTTTGCAGCTAGAAGCGCTTGAAGCTTTCACTGATGTTTTAATTTTCTTGTTTTAGCACTCATTTCCTGAAATCTTTCTGCCTCTTAGTATGCTTCTCGTATTTAATTATAATAATTACACCCCTTAGCTATTAAACCCATATAAAATCAAAGCACTGAAAAATTTGCTTAGTGGTTTAGAAGGAAAAAAATGTACAAGTGGGCTGTGAGAAGAAAAACTATTCAACCTTAAACTTAGTTACCGAAAAGACAGATAATAAAAGTTTAGAGTGTGGCAAAGAAAGCAGAATTAGGCATGTCTTAGTCTGTGAAGTTTTCTGAAAGATGTAATACATGAGCTCAGAGGCCCAGCTGCGTGCTATTGCAGCAGTAGGTGGTATGCACTTCACCTTGCAGATTGGTGCCTCAAAAGCTTTTAAAAACACATTTTTAGAAGCATGTTTGTTATTTATGTAATCAAACTACTACAGTAATACATCAGAGAGCAATGTAAACACTCCAGCTATTAGGACGTTATGCTTCAACATGGGTGGTATGAGCACCAACGAGTTGTGGCCCCTGTTCTGTGCAGGATAAGGTAGTTATAAGCCATGTTCTTCATGGAAAGCAGAATGAATTAATATCACTAATTTCACCTTTTGATGAGCCAGACAAATCATGGAAGACCACATCCGTTCTCCATAATGCAGCGTAGCCATCCCTGTGGCACCAGGGTTGTCCTGGGAGTAATGTAAAGCCGAATTTGACTCTCTTGCTATCAGATTTACCTTAAGCTCCACCAACCAACCAGAAAATGCATTCAAACTGAATGGCCTCTAGTTTCAGATCACATAAAGTAGGCCTACCGCCTTATACTATGGGATTTCACTGTTTGTATGATGAAAAACAGCCAGATGATCTCTTATTCTAAGTCATGTAGGAGGAGTTTCCCTTCAATAATGCCTTTAGAAGAACTATTATATAGCCTGCCATGCCACTGTTGTTGCCTGAAGCTCTCCTCTATGTAAGTAAATGCCAGCACACAAAACACCACTGCGAATTGCTGGGTGCTATTGGATACGCTTGGATAAGAAAAAAGGACTTAATGTAGCTGGATACTTTAAGTGCTATGTGGTGCCTAGTTGTAGTTTTACAGTAGCCAGACGTTGCACCACGTTTAATTTAACCTCCTTTTGTACTGTTACAGCCTGTAGTATTATCTTTGAAAACTGGTAATGTTGAAACCTGGGGCTCCCCGAAGGAGAAAGGTTAAGAGTTTATTTCCTCGTTAGTCCTTACCAGTGATTATGGAGAATAAAATCTTAGATCTCCAATATATTTCAGATGGTGTCAGCTGGTCAGTGACTGACAATTTCCCTTTTGCTCTTTCTTTCTCAGTGTTTTCTGTTTATAAAGTAAACTGCATATTCTGATTTCCTAGGAATCATGGATGTCTGCTGATTAAATGCACTCAGAAACATGGGTCAACACTTACTCAGGACTATTCTATTAAGAGAACACCATGCCCACTGCATGCAGCAATGCTTTGTGTCATAGATGTATAAAAATGCAAAGAATTCTGAGCATCTTCATGTAGCACTCAGCTTGCTATCTGCTGGAAAAAACGTTGTCATGAGTGTAATTTTTGTGTTTCTGCTGCATAGAGTTTGTATTTTTTTTTCTTCTTGTCACTGTTAACCAGGAGAGAAAAAGTCTCAGTCTTGCAATGGGAGCTGAGGACACTGAAGTCTGTCTTCACTTTGAGGGAGGAAGGAGAAGTAGAGGAGAAGGTTGACACCATGATTTTTGAGTGGCCTGGAAGAAATCAGGGTGCTACAGACTCCCCTTGCCTGTCCTGTGTGAAGGCAAATCCTTCTCCGTCAGTTGTCCCCAGATAAACCCAAAATCAGTTACTCAAAACACTTTGCGTTTCCTGCCACGTAAGTTGTAGTCTCCTGTATTTCACAGAAAAATACTTACCAAGTCCTCAAATGGGCCCAAAAAATTGCAGTTGCTGCTTTTGCACTAAGGTTTTATCAGGAGCAGTACGTCCTATTTGTCCACGTGGGTGCAGAAATTGTATATGTAGCTGAAGCTTAGGAAAGCACTGAATGCAAAAAGGAAAATAAAAGTGTTTAGTTTCAAGCACCATTTCTGAACAGCTGATTCCTGTTGCCAAGGAAAGCATTCATGTGAGTTTATAATACTGGGGTCAAAAATAGTGACTTGGAATAGTGACTTTGCAGTGACATGTCTAAAACAATTATTCTTTGAAGACAAGAATATAGCAAGAACTTAGGTCTGGGCTGTGTCTGGGGGAGCACCTAGTTACATAAGAATTAAAGGGTGCATATTTTAGATCAAAGCGGCCTATATTTCATAATACATCTAATTATCATGCCATTGTCGTTTGTTTTAATTAGAGGAATAGATCTATTGCATCAGAGTTTAAGGAGGTCTATTGGGCACTTGGGATGAAATCAGTGGTTTGTTAACAATTTAATCTGGAAAGTAGATTTGATTATTTAAATTACGTGAAATAGCATTGTTTTTCTTAGTAGAATGGGGTTATGATTAAGAAATAATGCTTGGAGCATGAGAGCTTTGCTTGCCATTATTTTTACATGCAGATTTGGGACTTAACACTGAAATTGTTCATCTTTATTCTGGTTTTATAATATTATATTGAAATTGGCAAAATCAAGCAAGTGCTACAGTAGAGACTAACAGCAGGCTTTTTTCCAATGATGATGTGGGAAATGCCAGTGCTGGCTACTCAATTCAGTAGGACCGTAATTTAGCTTTGTGTTTTTATTTTTGTCCTGTTAGAGAGAAAAGTCTTGTTAATCAGTTCATAATACAGTATTATTAAAAAGCATGCACTTGAGGTGTAAAACAGTCAACACCAAGAAAGTTTAAAGATTATCTTCATAAATAAACCATAATTGGATAAAATATGCAAGTAATGAGTTAAAGGCAGCCCAAATGTGTAATTTCTTGGGGTCAGTAGCAATGTGCCAGTTTACACCTCAGCTGGGTGAAGCCTAGAGGGCATGTAACAGGGTGTCACAAAGTTGTATTAACTGCACTCTGCTCTTGAGGTGTCTTGTTGTATCCTTCTCCCACCAGCACTTTCAAGTGATGAAGGAGACACACTGAGGCAGATCACAAGCTGCACACCAACTATTGCACGTACTTCTGATTTTTCTCAAGATAAGATACAGAAAATGTTTCTTATTAGAACAAGAGGCCATAATTGATGCTAGAAGGGATGATGCCCACATCACCCTGCACTGGTCACAGTAGCTCTGGGTTTTTGGTGGAAGTGTGTTGGGCACAGTATTCTTTGCTGCCTGCCTGCCTGGGCTGTGCTTGGCCAAGCAGCAGTACACTGGAGCAAGACGTTCTCACAGGCTCACGGTTTGCCCTGTAAGGCCATTACTTCCCATACAGATCACTCTCCTTCAAGCAGCACCTTCTTGCTGTCTAACAGACAGAAGGAAAACTTGACCTCTTACTCAGATGAAACCTGTGGCTGAGCCTCAGGCAAGCAAAATCAGGGTTTCTACTAAAAGCAGAAGCATCATCTTTATGCTTACAGTGAATTACTTCAGTTTGATTGCTGTTGCTGTTCACACTTTACCTGGGCATTCAGTCTTGCTCTGCTGGGGAAGGCAGTAGCAGCCACAGATCCAGCTGCTTCCTAGCTGCCTCTGGAGGCCCATGCTGCCCAGTCTGTTCCTCTTCTGAGAGAGTGAGCACTGTGTGATGCTGCATAACTAAAACTCATCATGGCCTTTGAGGCATAGTTGATTGATCAGTCTGGATTGGTATCTCTTTTTCTGAGGTTATTAAGTAATGACACACTTTCCCAGCAACAAATGCTAATTGATGGATTACTGATAACAGATCTTCAGATCTGCATCACAATGAGAACCACATAATTGGGCAAAAAAAGTTATATATACATGCAATTAAACACAACGCATGCAAGCACAGTGTCATCTCTCCTCCATACCAAATGCACAGCAGCACTGTGTGCTAAAATTTGCAATGAATTATTTATATGATGAATTATCCCTCTTTCTTTCCTCCTAGAATATCCAAATGCCCATTTCCATTTTTCTTTCAGAAAGATGTATTATTCAGATTTATTCCCTCGGTAGCTTGTTAAACATTTCCCCCTCTTCTTCTCCATAATGCATAACATACAGCATATTTTCTGGTAGCACCTATCCATCTACTCTAGTAGGGTCTCTCAGCATGGTGAAACATGCAGAGTGAACTGTTACCCAGACAGTTTATAGTCGCTTTTGTGAGCCAGTTACAGATGTTCCAATGGATATCTGTTTGCTTCACTTGAGTCAAAACAGTTTCAGCCCTCAAGTAAATGATCCACAGCTACAGACAAGGATTGCGACTGCATGTGAATGAATAATTTGGTTCTCATCAATATTTAGCATGCAGCTCTTGAAATTGCACCCGCTTTTGCTAGTAAAACTCAGTTCCCTGGAAACATTGGAAAGGGTGAAGAAGATGAATGCCCAGAGCCAAGTCATTTAGAGGTTTGCTGATCTTCTTCCCCTTTAGTTTCTCAGTTTTGCCACACTGGCTTAAGGAACAGCATTTTGCAGTCAAAGACTTCTCTTCCTGCATGTTGTCCCTGCCATACCTGGGACCTGTTCCTATAAAGACTGTACAAACATGAAGCATATCTGGACTCATGGGGTAGCATCTCAATACCAGTTTCCTTGGTGCTGGGTTAGCACCTGGGACAGTTATAAAAAATCACTTACCCAAAGAAATGTTCTGTATTTTGGGTTCTCATTGGTTTCCATTTAGCTGGCTGCCCTAGTGCCTCTCATGCATTCACATAATTTTCAGCATTTAAATCCCAAACCAACCTTCCATATGTGTGTTTAATATTTCTGTACCTTGTAAATTCTGAGAATGGAGGAGCTTGTTCTGAAAGGACTTTAACTGCTATGCTTTAAATCACAACATAACTTTACTGTTGTGATAGAGGTGAAACTGCAAGCATCCAAAAAAGAGCTATCTGTGTGCAGAAGAATCGCTCTTCACATACCTCAGTAAATAATATCCCAGGGATGTCATCTTGCTTCCCCTGAAATCACAAACAGTAACACCCTCTAAGAACAATAGCACTAAAACTGTCCTCAGGATAAAAATAATTGGTTTGCCTGTGTGTGAAGTGCAGAATTTCAAGAGCTCTTCATCTGGGTAGCAATATTTTACCTCTAATGACCTCAAACCAGAGCCAGCCTTTTTTGCAGGCTCTGCAGAAGGCTGTTGTGCCCTGAATCGTACCTGAAGGTAGCTACCTGACTCCACCTCAGCACATCCCCTTCGGCTGGCTCCAGCACACTCCAAGGGCTTGGAGGGAAACTAAGCAGAATGCATTGAGGTTTCTTTTCTAATTTTGGCTCTCTTATTTAGTCAGATTCTCCCACTTTTTGGATGCTTGAATCTCTGCATATTCTGCAGCAGAAGAGGAGCACTTGTAGTTTGGTGGGATTTTTTTTTTTTCTTTTTTTTTCCGAGGTGTTGCAATTGGAGGCAAAAAAATCCTCTAGAAAGGAAGAAGTCGGGATGCTTTGTACAAATACCAGGTATTTTTAGGTTTTCCTTAAACATGCAGAAATTAATGCTCAACTTCTGTGTCTTTCCTCACTTCCCCAAACTCCTACCCTTGAACCTATTTGAAAAGGATCAATATGGTTGTGAAATATGTAAGGATATGGGTGTGAAAACGGAAGGATAACTGGTTGGGGGCTCCCAGGGGGCTCTTTTTCTTAATCCTGGGTTTCTTTCGGTGAACTTGTATTCTCGAGCAGACCCTGGGGCAGATTGATTGCTGGCTTGCTCTGAAAAACTCGGCTACTCTTCGAGTTGACATAGTGGGAGGTAAGTGGCAGTACCTAATGGCAATTAGTGGAGGTTTGGACAAGTTATGTGTCCCCGAAGACATGAGCTCTTTTGGGGGTTGTGGCTTTGTAGAGTGAAGCTGATTGTCACCCCACAGAACATGACAATTCGCATCCCCCCGCTGAGTCTATGCTATCAAATTTGTTCAGCAGCCTTTTGAAAAACAGTGAGGGTTCATTTTATTTTCGCTGCCCAAATCCGTTGAAGTAGTAGGGAAGGAATGATTGCCTTCAGGGAAACTACCAATCAGCTGCTGTTGGTAATAATTGTTTAATGCTTCTGTAACACTTGATGGTGTTACGACGTGATGTGCCGAAAAACGAAAAGAGAGAGGGGTTTGGTTTTAACTGGACAAGGATACTTTCTACCTTTTCGTTGCAACTTCCAGGTAATAGTAAGAAAAATGCCCCTCGATCCCAGAACCTGAAAGCTGCCTCTGGTAGAAACATAACGAGGGAGAGGGGGAGAGGTTGCAGCTGGTAAAACTGCAGGTGTGTTTACTAGATCCCATTTCTCACGCATCCTTGGCCACCTCTCCCGTATCCATAGTTGTTGGGATGTTCCGCAGTATTCTCTCAATCCCAACCCCTTCAAGCAGAGGCTGCGTGAAAAGAAGCGGGAGCGCTGTCCTCCCCCAGTTTTCTCCCACGCTGTGCCCCGTCCCACCGAGCCTCCAGTCCCGACTTTCGGGCAGGATAACGCTTCCAAGATGGGTGTGCAGCTCCCTCTCACAAACCCCGCCGGCTCTGCCCCTTCGCGGCTCTGCCTGGGGTATGAGGAGGGGGGGACCCCCGGGGCCGCGGGTCGAGGCTCCCCGGCAGCCCGCCTCTCCGCGGAGCGGCGCGGTGGCGGGGCGGAGCGGCCGCGCCCGCGGGGCACCCCTGCCCGCCCCGGGCGGCAGCAGCGAGACGCGGCGGGCGCCGCTCCGTGCCCCTCCGCGCAGCTCCTGCAAAGTTTTGCCAGCGCTCGGGCTCCCCGCAGCTCCTCCCTGGAGGCGAAACCGGGGCCGTGCCCTCGCCCCGGGCGGTGGCGGGTGCCCTGGGGGGTTCCGGCTCCTTTTCCCGGGGTTGGATTGTTTTTCTTCCGTTTTTTAATTCTTCTTTATTTGGGTTTGGTTTTGTTTTGTTTTGTGGTTTTTTTGGTTTTGGTTGTTTTTTGGTTTTTGGTTTTTGTTTTTTGGTTTGGTTTTTTTTCTGCCGCGGGGAGGGGTGGGCAAGGGAAGAGGCTATAAAGCGCGAAGGGGCGTGCGGGACAGAGTCTCCGTTTCAGCCCTTCCCCGGCGGAGCCTTAGTAGACACCCGTACCCCTAAAAAAAAAAAGAGCCTCCTCCCGCACGAGAGGACACGACGGGACGGGACGGAACGGGACCGAACACCGCAAGGTAAGCCACCGGCCTCGGGGCTGGGGAGCGGGGCCTTCTGAGTAGCCTCCCCCCGCAATTGCCGCCTGGCCAGCGCCTTCGGGAAGCGGGTGCCGGATGCTCCCCCCCCCAGCTGCAGGACCCCTCGGCCAAAGCGGGGCTGGCGTGGAACGCGGCCACACAGGCGCGGAGCGGTCCCTCCAGCCGCAGCTGCAGCGCAGACCTCCTCGCCCTGGCACTGCTCCGCTGCAGGCTCGCCGTGATGCTGCCGTGGGACCCCGGCGCCCCTTCGATCCTCCTCTCCTCTTTGAGGTTTGCGTTTTTTCCTCCCTGGTTCTGCTCTCTGTCATCCCGCTGTGGCCAGTGCGCCGCAGCCTGCGCTGCCGCCGGAGCCCCAGCTCGACCTCCGGCGGCCAGGCGCCGCCGCCGAGCGGGTGTGTGCCAGGCAGGCAACGGCTCCGGCTTTATCCACCATCGTACATTGTTCTTGGGGGAAAGAAAAAGGGAGGGGGGAAAGCGTCTACCAAAAAAGTAGACAGAAAACTCAGCGGTGACTGGGTCGTGATTTTATTTCGACAGCTTGGAGACAATGGCTACAAAGTGGTTTTTAATCACTTGCAGATACAACTTTTATGTCTTTAAACCTTCATAGTTAAACGCTAGTGCAGAGTTTTGAGAAGCAGTGATTTTCTGAGTGTTTTTATTCTGGATGTGTTTAACACTTGAGTAATAATGTTGCCCGGTTCTCCAGAGCTGTTACCTTGATGCCAGGCATGAGAGGAGTCTAGTCTGTGCTGCGCTGCACAGGCCTGCTGAGGAAATCATCCCGACAGACACCTACCTGGGTGACGGAGGCACCGCAAGGCTGGTTGCAGAGAGCAGGTTACAAAGCTTGTAGTGTCCCTTGGACTTTCCCTCCCCATAGAAGGGTCTGGTTAGCATTTCCTTACAATCTGTAATTGAAACGCTTAAGCAGTATTGCTGTTCTTGCGGCTTGACTGAATTGCAGGAGGCAAGCTCAGAGGGGAGGCAAGGTCCCCAGTGTAAATACACAGCTCTCTCTGGTGTGGCTGGCTGTTTCCGAGCAGACAGCAGGCGATGTTCAATGACACAAGTGTGACACTGGCTCTCCATTGGAGCATCCTACAGTCAGGCTGCACTGGCAGCCCCATCAAGCACCATCTTCAGATGGGCTTCTAGCCTAGCTGTACCAGTTTCACGCTTGATCGAGCCAGTGGAGTTTTATGTGTGTAAAACTGGAAGATACGAGCGATTTGAGGGTGAATTCCTCCCTGGGCAGTTGGTGGCAAGTAATTTATACACTAGTGACCCTGGCGGGGCACTGCTGGCTTGGCCAGAACCTGCTTGGGTGTTAGACATTGGCAGCATCCTTGGCCATGCTGTAACAGAGCAGGGAGAAAAACTGGCAAAGGCTCATCCCTAGCTTGCTACAGGG
>JBCJKH010070021.1:24903-51861 GCA_039877255.1 Loriculus beryllinus
GATCTCAGGGAGAAAAACTTCATGATTCATTTCAGCCTACTCCGAAAATTGCTGATTCTTAGCTATTTTAGGAATGGCATCTCAAATTGTTTTTTGTCAGGAATGCCTCACCCTTCCATCCTCACTCTCCTACCTTGCAGCAAACCGCATACCTGCAAGAGGAGAGCTGTTGAGGTCAGCCTTGTAGTACCACTAGAAATCCCTGTGAGTACTCAGAGTAATGTCTAGAATTCAAAACTTGTTAATATTTGAAGGAGGAGAGGACTTTTAAAACGCTCAGAGATTTTTGTATTATAGTTCAACCACTGAAAGTGTGATGAAGCAGAAATGTGCAGTAGTCTGGGTACTGTATGGACATATTTGGTGTCCCCTGGCTGTGTTTCATCCTGCTGTGAGGAGAATGATACCTGCTTCTTGTGGACTTTCTGTGTCAGCAGATAATGAGCCTGCTTAATTTGAAAGAGCTTTATGATACCTCTGAAAAATTCCTTCAGACTTGTCACATTCCCATGATGAGGACTGTGGGTACACCACACTGTCCCTGTGGATTGTGAGCACCGCAGCGTGTCATCACAGCCCTGCATGTCCTGCACCTGCCCTGGGATGTGCCATGCTGTGCAGCAGCTGCTCGAGGATCCAGCTCCTCCTTAACACCAGCCACCCCTCGCAGGAGATGGGTGGCACACGGGTGATATGGTGTCACCAGCCAGCGTGTTACATGCCCTGGGGGAGTTTGGTGGCGGTTGGAGAGGGAATGTGAATGTTGTGTGGGATGCTGATCCCACAGAAATTAATGCGAGCAGCTTTTTTTTGATTTTTAAGGAGGTTGTCACAGAGGTGAGGCAGAACTATGTAGTATCTCTCCATGTGCCTCTTTTGTTGCGGATGACTACTCTGGAAACGCCAAGGCAAAGAGTTTAGGTTTCCCCTATGTTTATAAATACAATATGGTGCAAACTGTCAAGCAAGCTGTTCAAAATCACGTAACGCCTGTGCTGCCTTCCCAGTTCGGCTGGAATGCCTTCACCACATACTCGGCATTCAGCTGACGTTTAAAGTTCCAAGCACGCAGCTCCAGCCCATCTGCCGCAGGTTTTCCAGCATGCTTCTCCTGCTCCCGTGAGCTGGGCTGGGGATGTGGAGCTGTGAGCACAGTCAGTGCTGCAGCTCCACTTGCACCACAACCTGCTCCTTGGATTGGTGCTGCACTGATCCCAGCCAGCCTGCTGAGAGCCTGGGCTGCTCTGAAAGGTCTCAGCTTGTACACCAAAACTACATTTAGGGGCAGAAATGGTGTCTTCAAATCTACTTTGTCCTCCCTAGAAGGTTTTTCCATGTAAGGTTTCTCCACCTTAGAGTCCCCTTGAAATGAAGTAGTAAATCCCTTCCTGGGAGGTGGTTTGAGAGGTGAATCTAATAATGGGTGGGTTAACGGTGCCTGGGGATTAGGTGCTCATCTTGGCTGCAGTGTGGTTTTGAGTTTCCATCTGTGCAGTGGCCTTCAGCTCTCCATCTCACAGCTTCAGTAGGGCCAGACGGAGCTTCTTTGCTGGGTGTTTTGCTGTGGAGCATGCCAGGATCTTCTGCTTTAATATATATAAAAAGATGAGATGTTTATTAAACCCAGACCCTGTCTTTTCTTGTACAATTTATGTTCTGAAAGGCTGGTGATAAACAGTTTACTGAAAAGAAATCCTGATTTATTTCTGCAAACAGTTACATTTCAAGCTGGTACCATTTTTTTGGGAGACTACCTTTTATGCTTCCCACGGCGGTTTAAAAGATTGCTAGAAAAATAATCCAGAATTTAAGTAGGTTTGGATAAAGGCAAGCCAGGACTGCACATCAGGGTCTGTGGCTCTTTTATGCAGCAAAGCAGCAGATTTTACCACAGAACATCTGTGTACTGGCTTCAGTTACAGCACAGATTTTAGTGGGATAACAAGCCTTGTTTGGTTTTGCCTTCATTTTGAAGTCACTAAACTTTATATGAATAATAAAACTGTAAGCCCATTACTTCACTATTTTCCAGGGGCTACTTCAGTCCTCCTTCAGGGTCTTGCCTATTGCTAGAGCTGGTTTTATTTTGTTTTATGAAGTGTGTATTTATCTTTTCAGTTCCTGCTTGCTTTTGCAGGAGGCAGATGCACTAATTTGTACCAACGGACACACTGGAGATGTCAGGTTTCCATTCAACCTTGCCGAACATGCATCTTTTCTGTATTAAGGGCAGTCTAATAAAAACTGCATGTTTCTCAGTCAGTGCATCCAAAGGGGTTGATGTTATTAGTGTGGAAGACTATCTAGCTGCTCTGGGCTATCAGTTCAACCACTAGTGAGAGTTAAAGTAATGGGGGAAGTTTTGTTTTCTGTCTGATTAGAAAATGCAGAGAAGGGTAGACTTGACAGAAGGAGGGGAAGGACTGCCTCCTTCGTGTGAGAAAACAAGTTTGCAAGCCATTATAGAAGGGTGCACATACGGGTGGGAATGCCCAGCAGCCTCAAGGATTATAATCTTTACTAATCATATATCAAGAAATCTGTGTTTTGAATATAAGGCTTGCGTGAGAGTGTATAGACAGCCCATAAGACTAATGTTTACTGTGCTTGTGGAGAACCCAGGGTGATACTGAATGCCAACAAGCTTTGTATTTTGGTGCCACTGACTACGACTACAGTGAAGTGAGAATAAATCAGAATTATGTAAAAGGAAAGAGAATATTTTGGTTAAGACCAGTGAGAAGGGACGCAAGTACTGCCTCAGCTCTGCTAAATACAGAGTGGTGCAGTGAGCGAGCCTCGCCTTGGAGAAAAGGCAGAGTGTAGAAGCTGTGTTCCCTGCTCTTTGTTTTACACCATGACTGAGAATATGCTACTTCTATGACAAAAATCTTTGTTCTATCAAAGAGAGAGAGTTTCTGCCTAAGAGAAAATAATTCAGATAAGCTAATGCTCATGGATGGGTGGAAGGAGCTTTGAAGGCTGAGATGTTATGTTTAAAAACTTTAACAAGATAGCATTTGGAGAGGTAGTATTTGCCCTTGGATCTGGAAATAGGTCAGGGTAATAAATCATAACTCCAGGAGAATGTGCTTGAAGCTGGAAACAAGAGGGAGAAAGTAAATATTAAAAAGAAGTTTGTTCTTTCAGAACTAATTATCTAATTTGCAATATGCTAGGACACGCACTGGACAGGAGAAAGGTAAATGTTAACACAGGGTTGTAACAGGAACCAGCCAAAAATCTCATGATTGCATTGATGGCTTTGTTTGCACCCTGGAGAAGCACATCAGTCGCTCAGGACATGTCAGAAGCAGGCAAAGTGTGATCTTTTTCAGTTCATGTCTGAGATAGCTGATACTATAACCTCACCAAAACCATGATGAGCTTCTGGGAGACATTTAATAGGATGGGTTTTAAATGTCGTTCAAGTAATTGGCAACACAAGCGGCCTGGAGAAACCAGCCGCCAGTCCATGACTGCTTCAGCAAACAAAAATATACCCGAGTTACCAGGGAATGCAGGTGAGTCCTTTGTTGAACACCTTTCATGGGCTGCATCCTTCTACCTGGGCAGGGGTGAGCCCTCAGGTGACCACAGTGTTTTCAGCATTTCTCATGGACCGCTCCAGAGCACGCAGGGCTTTTCAGGTTTTGGCTCAAATCAGGACCACTGGTTTTAAGGAATTAAATTCAGTAGTTGGAGAGATGTTTGTTGCTTGTGTGACAGCTGAGACAAGAAGCAGTGGGTCCTTACTGCGAGCAACTGGAAATCTGAAAAACAAAAGGCAATCATTTATCTTTCCCACTTCATTCCCCCTTTCATGGGTCCGGATATGAGTGCCCCTCCAGCATGACCCTCGCTCGCTTGCAACGTGACACACCACCGAGGCCAACACTTCCCCTGTGATTTACAGGGGGAAAGCATTATTCCCCTAATTGAGCGTATTGCTTTCTGGTAGGGTTTTTGTGGTTTCTTTTTCCTTTTTTGATTTTAAGGAAAAGTAACTTTAAAGAGGTTGAAACTTTATTAGGGTGTGAGAAAAATGATGCTTTTCATCTTTCTCACTTCTGACTTTCTCAGTGCCAAACCAGAGCAGCGGTAGATCAGCCACTGCTCCTGCTGCAGAGGCTGTGGGGGGAGGCTGGTGGGAGGTGCGATGGGATCTCGTGTTCTCCTTACACGCCTGCAGGGATTATTAGACAGGAGAGATGATTTCTGCAAAGCAACCAGAACACTGGAGAAGTGAGCGTGCTCTCTCTCTCTCTCTCTCTCTTGCTACTTTGTTTAGGTGCAACAGATTTACTTCTAATTTGTTTATAGTCAAACAGTCAAAATGCGCCTCAGCATTTTGAAATCCAGAAAACTGATGCAAATTAAGCCATTTACAGATTGGGATGATGATCGTGTGGGAAAGCCAAGTGTCTCAGAGCTGCCAGCTGGTCTCTGGATGTGAAGGAAAGTATCAGTGAGCAATGTTATGGGTTTCTAATCCCCATTCTTTCTCTTCCTTTGGCTACTAAATCTGCATTTAATTCCCCACTTTTTCTCCTGGGTAAGAATTACTTACTTAAGTATGATTTGTAGGGCTAATAATATCTTATTCTTATTTGAGGAAGATTCTATGAGCTCTCACTGATTTTTCTGTAATGAGAAATAATGAATAAAAATTTAACAGTCCTAGGGGGTATTAAAGCTACAGTTTTGTAGGAAAGATTTAATGTCAGTCAATTAAAACTTCTATTATCCTGTTACAATACAATAGTTGAAAAAAAAATCTTACTAGGAAAAATAAATAGGCTTATGTGAACAAATCTGGCTTAACATTTGATTTAAGACGGTATTTAAGGCAAGGGTTTAAGACATCTCTTGCAAGAATGTGATAGCAGAGCAGCAGGCTCAGGGAAAGAAATGTACTATGTTAATTTATGGAGCGCGTTCTAATTTCCACTCATTCAAGACAAAGCAATTGCAAAGTGTTTATAAGAAAATCCAGTCAATGAGGGCTTTAACACAAAAATGCAGAATTCATGCACATCAGCAAGATGTACTTGCAATAGGTCAAAATACAGTCCTGGCTCAGTCTTTTGTTCCCTTGGTTCATGACCATACCCACTTGGTACTATGGGCTTGGCGTGATTTGTTCATCCAGGGTCTGTGTGGACCACGACCTACGACCCTCAGTGAAATGTGCATGTGGGGCGATAAAACAGAACCAGGGAGCATTGTACCCACAGGCAGAGCTCCCTGCCCAGCTCCAGCCCAAACCCCTTGGGCCTGCTGAAATGCCTTGAAGGGCACAAAGCACCAAAGAGCAGATATTTGGTTTTTACTTTTTTTTTAATTTCAGCTTTTTGTGTTTTACGATAAGATATTAACTATGATGTTGAAATGGCACTTTGTCCTTTAGCAGATCCTCATCCAAGGATCTCACAGCCATTTTCAGTTGCTGGCCAAGAGACATCCCCAGAAGGCAACACTGGGTCCCATGCCACAGCTCTCACCACATCTCTCTTTGGAAAAGGCAGTGCTTTGGCGTGCCTTTCAGCCATCTCTGAGTACACAAATTCCTTTTCTTCTCTCCCCTTCCTTTCTCCCCTTCCTCTCTCCCCTTATTCTCTCCCCTGCTGTCAGCCAAGGATGTGTGGTTGCCATAAGAGGGCTTGAAGGTTTTGGGGTTGTTTGGATGTTCATTCACCCATGACAGCCTGACCTATCTGCCTGTATGAGTTTCCTCTGCTTTTGTTTGCAGTAACTAGAAAAAGGACTAACCTTTTGCCTGCCAGCCTGGACAAATAAACACTAGCCCAGTGGTAGAGTGGAGCTGAAACTGACCCTTTCAGTAATGTGATTTCTGAGATCGCTTATCACAGCTCTGCAGTTGACCCTGGCATATTTGAAACTCTTGCAGCACATCCCTTTAGAGCATCCATTTTTTTGCACTTGGGAAAAGACTTTTCAGCAGAAGTCCACTGTTTAGAGAACCCAGAAAATGTTAGAAAGCCGCCCTGAAGACTGGAAGCTCCTGAACACGCTCTATCCTGCTTTGATATGATGAACTGGAGAGTAGTGGTTGGACTTGAGGTGTCTTGTAAACTCTTTGGACAGATGCATGTGTCAGCTCTGACTATAGGCCCACCTGTGGCAGCAGTCTCCATGGCCATGCCACGTCTCTCTGGGTATGTACTGTTCTGCCCCTTGGAGACGAGTCCTTTCTCTGCCATATGGCTCCTTAGCCCTGGACTTGTCCAGTGTCACTGGGTGAGCAGCTCGGGGCAGGGATGTGGGCTGCAAGCATCCATAGTTCCTCCAGCACGTGGCCACACTTGTCCCAAATTTTTTGTCTGCTTCTGCAACAACCTTGAGTAACCTTGGGAGCCATCCCTGCACCAAACAGTTGCTCTCCTCCTGTGAGGGTCCCTGCTCCCTCACTGAGCATTGAGTGTGCTCGCTGCTGTCGTTTGTCCCAATGGCTAGTAGATTAGGAAAGGGGGGATAGAGCTAACAATTTTCACTAATTTGTTGAGTTGTTCTCCACAGGAATCTGAGTCTTCCTTAAAGCAGGATACTAAGCAAGTGAATGCCAGTAAACCAAATTTAGCTAGCCTGAGCATTCCTGCTTTTTTCTTACCCAGAGAGATAGAGAAGTAAGCATGCAAAAGAGTAAATTTTCTAACTGATACCCAGGAAAAGTGGTGAGGCTGATTGTCCTCCCTGTGGAGGGACAATGGGCTGTTCTTCGCTCTCAGCCTCGGAGAGAGTCACCAGAGCTAATGGTGTAACCCAGAAATTATGTGTGCTGCTTTCTAGTGATGGTGGAGATCAGCTGAGGGGACAATATCCATGCTGAGTCTTGGAAGGTCTTTGCTGCTGTAACCATGGCTTGAGGTCTGGCAGCTTTAACGTTGAGCCTGCTGCTCAATGTAAGTATCAATACCTTTAGCACTACATTTGATACTTTCCATTTTCAAGCACTTGACAAATGTTTACATTTTTTCAGCAACCCTTTTCCAAGTAGGAAAAAATGAGACACAACATCTGTGAATTACCGTGATGCATACAAATCAGTATGAGAAAGCACCTTACAGATTCATTAACAACTTGTAAGGCCTAAGATATCCCCTGCATGCCTTTAAAGTTGAAGGCAGATAATATAAAAACTGAATAGAGTTTTGGACAGTAGGTTCCATTAGAAAAAATTGGATTCTGATGATAATTAAAGAATTGTAAAGTTTTGGGGATCACCTATAAGCACAACATGTATTAATGTTGTTGTAAGTAATAAGGGCTAGACCTTTGATTTGGTAGAAGTCATAGTTTCTTCGAAGTCAGCTGAGGATCCGGATTACATGATTCAAGTGTAGTTAAAAGCGACACAGGGACAAGATTGAAAAAATACTAGAAAAGCGTAATAAAATAGAAATAACTGTTCTCCTCTGTTCCTATAAATTGTATTTTCTCTTTAGAAGGCAGCTGTGCTCACCACTATATCCTTGTCCCATATCTAGTTAACTATGAGTGTTCCTGTATTGAAAAAAACCTAGAATCCAACTTTACAATTGCATTTGGTGCCAGATGCCTGTCACAGTTTCTATTTGAGTTTTCATCGCTGTATCTTTGCTCCGAGATACCACTGCAAACTAATGTGGGGTCAGAGAACCGTCCTTTGGGCATGAGCACTCTAATAGGAGTTGTTATTGGAGCTGCTCTCTTGTTCGCTCTTCCAGCTGCTGGAGAGCAGATCTTCCAGCTTCCTGGAGAGCTGCTGCTGTTAACTGTCCATGCTATTGCAGCCATTACTGGTCATTGCTGCTTAGCCTGGAAGCACCAAGAAACCCTAGGCAGTAAAAAGGAAGACATGGTAAAATTGCAAATGGGATTTTCTGTGTAGCTGGTTCAGGAAGACTGTGTGTGTAGAGCTACAGAAGTGGACAGGAATACTAACATACTTGGGCTGGCTGCGGTCTGTAATCCTATGTACATGTGTGGTGGTGTTCCTGATGCCAAAGAAAGCTGCATGTCTGATGGAAGCTGAGGAAATCAGCCTCTGTGCATTTAGGAGGGTTTCCAAGTAGTCAGTGATTTTTCCCTTTTTCAATCATCCACCAAAAAGCAGAAAGGAAGAAGCAGGGAAGCAATTTCAGTGTGCTTGTGACAGCTTTCCACAAACAGGGAGTGCTCCAGCTGCTACCGGAGCTGCTGAAAGCTCAGCTTCCCTCTTCTCCTGCCCTGCAAGTCTCGCTGGTGACCTGCAGCCCCCTTACCTGTTACTGTCTCTCCCGCAGCTCCCTGCTCTGCTCCAGCCCCTTATTTTCTCTCCTTTAACAAACACCTTGTTGGCTGTGGGCAGCTGCCAGGCCCTAGGAATGGCTCAAGCAACTTTAACTCCTTCGGTGGTTAATGCAGTTAATGACTTCAGGTTTATATTTTAGCACTTTCCAAGCTTCTTTCTGACCTTCAGCCACAAGCTCCAGTGGTCTGAGGATGCGACGGCAGGCTGCACGGATCCCAGTTCTGTTCCTGCTCTTTATCATACCCTGACACTTCAGTCATCCCTGCCTCTGGTGGGTTTTGGCAAGGGAACTTGCTCATAATGCCATTCAGAAGTATTCCAGAGAAACAGTGGGGAACTTCATACCAAATACCAACATGCTTGTGTTGGTTGTAATTTGTAAGTGTTCGTATGTTCCTCCCCACTAATCCACTTGCTGAAATTCATTACAGAGAGTCAGTAACGTGCACACAGATTGCTGTGCTGAAGGCAGAATGACTTGGCCGAGGAAATTAGCTATTGTTTTATGATTAAAGGAAGGGATTATATTCAGATTTCCTTGAACAAGGAAAGTAGCTGCCCCACTTTTATTGCTTGTAACAAGAGAATAACAGTTACTCTCCATTATAAGACACCTCCAGATCTCCTAATGAAAGATTTGTGGTATTGCTGCATGGCATTTGGGGTTGGTTATCTTAAATGGTCTGAAGTTGTACAAACTAAGATTTCTCTGCCCTTCTCTTATTTCTCCTACTGGGGCTCAACCCCTACAGAGACTAAGGAAAAACGTCCCCTTCTCTGAGGTGGGTGTGTGACATGACCTTTTCCTCTGGAAGAACTGGTACCATCACCTGTCCCATGATGCTTGCCCTTTCTGGGAACAGTGTCTGGCTGCCTGGTGATTTTGTATGAGCTTGGGAGGATGAGAAGGCAGAATGGTAAGGACATCGGGCAGCCCGCGCAGGAACAACCAAGGGAAGTGGAGCTCGATATGAGGGCAAGTCACTAGCTGGCTGACACCCAGTGCTCCAAACACATCACTTCTTCCCATGCCTCTGCCATCCTCTGGCAAGGGGAGCTAGGAGAGAAAAACTGAACATTGTAACAGGGGCCACTGGGGATACCCTGTTTGTTTGGTTTTGACACTCAGTGCTGAGCTGCGTTGGTCAAAATGGCTGTGATGGAGGGAAGTGCTGGTATGTGGTCTCTGATTAAAAAAAGAAAAACTACAACACTTTCCTCAAGTGTCCCAAATGCATTTCCTGGCTCAGCTGTTTTCTGAAGCATCCAGCTACCACCAGCACCAGGATGGCAAATTCAGTGTAATCAGAGTTGAATTTGTTTCCACTTAAAGTGGAAAAATAAATAAGGCTCAGTTTAGAAACAAAATAGTCCATGTAAAATTTGATGGTTTGATACTGTATCTCCCTGAGTTTGTTTGCTTTTCCACATGTCTAATTTGAGGCAGCTCTGCATTTTACAATGCTACCCCTCTGGAGTTAACCTCACTCCTAAAATGCAGTTTTTGTAATTTGTTGCCAGTGTTATTCATTAAGATTTGGTGGGAACGTACTCTTATTTCTTCATCTTATTTTTACATAGTTTAATATTTTCCCTATGCTACTGTGGTTTGTTTTGCTAAAACAATATTCCCAGCAAAGGAGAATTGTGGGTTGAACTGGAGTTTCAAGAGGCTGTTGGTTAATCCACAGATTACTGACAAGGTGGACCCTAAATGCTTCAAAGGCACTCTTATAAGACATCATGTTCGTGTGTTCTTGAGGAGCTTTAATCCATGGATTACAGAACTGTAAATGTTACTGCCCCCCCAGCTGCAGCCGTCCTTGTCAACAGGAGCTGCCACGTCAAGCCAGATACTTAACTGTAAAAGCCACAGAGACAGTGCTACACCCCTGCATCCCTGTCAGTGCGTGCTCCTCATCCCACCCTGTTCCTTAGGGAAAGGCCTTAGGCTAGCGTTTGCCACCGGCAGATGGGCTGGCTGGGGCTGCACTGTCTGAACTCCTAGCGAGGCTCCTGCAGCCCTGCTTTTCCCCAGGCACGGGGCAGGACCGGACAATAAGTTTTCAAGAGTGCTGCTTCTGAAAAAAAACACAACCCAAAACCCCAAATGAAAAGCATACCAAACATTTTCCAGATCCTTTAGGGAATAGTAAGTATTAAATACCAGGCCTTCCCTTTTCCCCCTGTGGTCTCCCCCTAAACAAACAAAGCAAGCAGCTCTTGGTAAGTACTTAAAATTCAAAGGTATTGTTTTGCCTTGTTGCACATCAGAAATAACTAATTATATTACAGTTGGAATTGGTAGATGCTTTTAAACTCCTCTGCTGCTGAGGTGATAACTTTGTGTGCTGAGGTGCATTTATTTGTGTTATATATCTCTGGAAATAAAGTGTATAACGGAAAAGCTCACAGCCTTTTTACTTGCAGCATTCCTCTAATAAGTCAAAGAAGTCACACAGTGCCCTTTTATTTCTGAAGCTGCACTTAAATCACACCAATAAATCTACAGATTTATTACGAGAAGCAGCATGGGTAATGTAAACAACAACAACAAGATAAATCCCAACACACAACAATAGGATGTAAGGAGGGTAAAAAGTGAACCATCCGTGCACTAAGAAGGCAAGAAACACAAAGCAAAAGCACTGTGGCAGGCAGTACCATGAAATTATCCTTGCTAAATTACAGTACTGCACTTTCCATTCTGTGTAATTAAACATTAGGGTTTATTTCTTCCAGATGCATTTACTTCAGGTAAACCTTAATCTTTTTGGTTTTGTTATTCTAAATCCTTTACAAGTATCTGACCTGCAGACAGTTAAGAAGTAAGGCGAATGGTTTCCCTAGATTAAGGCTCTTGAAACTGACTTCCTACTAGCACTGTCACTGCACATGGTGAAGCCAGTGCTCTTGCAGCCTTTTGGTGGAGTGTAGGTGTACCTGATGACATTGAGCCTTCCTGGCAATAAATGCACAGTGAAGTCTAAACAGGAGGACACAGCTGCTCTGATCCCAAACAGCTAAACCAAAGGGATTTTCAGCTTGTTGGGTGAGTTCTATGGTGGGATGTAAGTAGGGAGCCTCTGATACCCCCTGTGGTACATCCTGCACAACTGCTGTGTTTTGCTGGAAAGAAAAGTCTTGCTTGGGGCAGACAGAAAATACTGTAGGCTTTCTCTGTGAAATCAAAAATGAGATGATTTAATCTGCCCCTGGGGCCACCTGGTTTTGGCTTTGGTTGAGGGTTGTGCCTGTCCTGCTGATCCCAGATCCTGCGGGGAGAGTTTGTGAGGTGCTGCTGCAGCTCCAGCCAATCTGTCACAGACTTGGAACATAAGTCAGGTACAAATCCCATTATCCTCTCTGCTTCTGCTTATAATTGCAATTTACCTAGGTATTACCAATGAGCCTTTTGTAGAGATGAAGTTTGTTATGCAAAGGTCTTATAGGCTGGGCAGAAGATTTGTGTACATGGGATTTTGGAAAGGCTGGGTAAGGCTTACTGCCCACACGGAAACCATTTGAAAGATACGAACGAATTGTAATCATCATCATCAAATCTGTGATCTGATTTTATAATTTTCATGTATGTGCTTATATCTTAGATGTACAGTATGTCCAGACTGCTGCTTTTGTTTGTTTATACTTTCTGAGGGGAAAAAATACCAAACCCAAACCTCTGGCAAGGTGGTAAATCCTGAGGTGTTTAAAATAATTTATATCCCACTCCAAATGTACAGCATTCTTTTCTCATCTGTTTATCTATTTAGATCAATGGATACAGGTTCATTAAGTAGCTTCCAAGTACTCTTCTAAGAAGTAGCTGTTGTTACTGAAGTGTTTGTGCAGACTAGGATCTGCTCACCTGGGGACAGGATTGCTACCTTCCAGGTCAAAATAAAAGGGGAACTCTGGCCACCTGCCACACTCAGTTTAGGCCGAATTTGGGAAAAAAGTGAGAGGTAAAGCTGCCCATTAGAGGGCAGTTTAACAGTCCTGGAGAAGAAAAACAGTGCTTATTATTTCACTTAGGACTGTTTATCTTGGCACTCACTTAAATCTAGTGATAAACAGCAGGCAAATAATCCAGTCACCAGAAATATATCAATAAAATATTGACTCTGAGCTTAAGAGAAAAGAAAACAAGACAAACTTGTAGAAAAGGGAACAAACAGCATTTAGGAGGTGGCACAGGCTGGAGAACAAAAAATCACGCAACGTATTTCATGTAATTTGTATAGCTTCACAGTGCAGCGCTTAGACCTGAGCTTGTACCTGGCTTCTAAAAATGAAGAGTCTCAGGGAATGGCAGGCAGAGATAAGAAAACTGCTGGAAGTTTGAAGGCTGGGTGGGAGAACAGGAATTCATGTGCTCACATGCAGCAAGTGCATTTTCTGAATGACTTTGTTGAAGTAACTGCCCAGCGCTGAACTTGCCCAGAAAGAAACATGGGATGAATAGATGAGTTTTTGCTTTCCTCTTGGTGTTTCGTGTTAGTGAGCTATAGAGGATTTAGCTTAAAACTAACAGATTATAACAACTGTACTGCAAAAAATAAATCTGTTTATTAACTGATGTGAAAGGGTGGTGTAGCACTGACAACACGTTTCCCAGAAACAGTGCTTTTTGGATGTCTCTTTGCTGTTGAGCTATCTCACTTTTGGAAGTGTCGTGCATGAAAACTAGGGCTATATTAAGCCTCCAAAATTTGGATATATGAAAATGAAAGCACTCAAATTCGTATTCACTTGTAAAGGAACAAGGATTATTAAAGTTTTTCTTTTCAGGAACAGCTGTCAACTTTGCAAGTGATTTCATGTATGAGATGGGCCAGTGTAGCCTGCCCAGGCTGAGCAGGGATCACAAAACTAACTTTTGTACTTACTTTTAAGCCAAAACACTTTTACAATTAGATGAAGAAACTAGGGACAAATCTATACCTTGTCTCTGTGCTGTGGCTGTTAACAGGGACAGAAACGCTGTCTACAGGAGTTTTTCGAGTGAATTAGCTAGTGGAATTATTGAGTAAGTGAAGCCCAGCCTGGATCGTCCTATAATCAAAAATCATTTATTTTAATAGAAGTTACATTGCACTGGAACTGTCTGTGGGAATACACAAGGCTGCAATTTCAAGGGGTTCATGCAGAGGACACTGCCTGCAGAAAGTGTCAGAGTTTCTTACCTAACCAAATAATCTGCTGTAACTGTCGTGATTAAGTTGGAAAGAATTTCTTCCCTGTTGGCCAACAATAATGCTTAAAAAATCAATAAACAGCATGTTAGAGCACATGGAACTTGTCCTGTGTTGTGTGAGAGGAGGTTTCTGCTGACTTTGGTGACTCAAATCAGCAAGTATTTTGACTTATGATCTTTGCTCCCAAAGGCCAAAAGTCAGCAGCTTTGCTGATAAGTATCAACACTTCAGTCTGAATTTGAGGAAATATGTCTGTTGTCACCAAAAGCTAAGTCAGGATGTGCTTGGGATAAATTCTGACAAATTCTGGGAATGTTAAATCAAGATTTAACTAGAAGTAACAATTGCATGTCTTAGGTAAAGCCCTTTTCTCCTTTCCCTTCTCTAGGGCAGAGCACTGCAGTGACCTGTTATTAAAACATTCCAAACAGTAACGAAGCACACAGTTTGAGACCTGTGAGTGCCAGAGATGAAGCATTACAAGCCCTGCAAACAGGGAACTGTGGCCATGTGTTACTGTCACCAGGTTATTGCCGAATAAATAAGGGTGCAGCTTTCTCCAACTGCAAAACAAGTTTTGGCAGCTGTGGCAGAGGTAGGGCTTCCCTGCAAGACAGTGGGGTCATAGACCAGCAAGCTCATGGCAGGGCTCTCTGGCATGATTGCCACTCACTGTCTTGCAGAGGTCATGTAGCTCCTCCACAGCCTCCGTGCTGATCTGGGACGTGACTACAAAGGAAACTGCCAGGTGAACCTCAAGCTTTTGCTTTCACTTTTCCCTTGGTTTTCCACTCAGGAAGGGGAGGATCTGGCTGCAAATATAGCAATATGTGGTGGTCCTGGAGAGGGAGAAAGCTGAGGAAGGCACAGCAGTCCTTGATGTGAGCAACAGCATGAGCAAAAGGAGGTGAAGATAAAATTGCACCCTGGCAAGGGAGTTTTCAGTATGTCTCACTTATGGCTTACAGTTACTTAGGGTTTTTATCATGCTTCTCCCCAAAGCCAGTGGCTAAGACAGTTCAGGTAATACTCTAACCTCTTTATTTTTTTTTTCCAATTTTAAGAAATGTTATCATTTAGCAATTTAAACTCACTGTACTTGTAATAGAAATGGCTTTGTTTTCCCTTTACCACCCCCGTCCCCCATAGCAGAGCCATTATATATGAGATCATCTACTGTATTAAAAGGAGATTTCCAGGCTGTCTCACTGTATATGTTAGGGTAGTCATGACTGACCTAGTTGTAGACATACTAATGAAAGGCTGAGATTATGAATTATTATGCCTAATTTGTAAGGGATTTTCTGCTTTTGTGTTTTGCAGTTACCATCAGGCTTGAGGATTAAGCCCTGCTGAGCTGCATGTTAATACTAATGTGCTTTGAATATGTGTGGGTTTATATCACAAGTTTTTCTTTTCACTGGTTTTATAAAGAACAATTTCACTGGAAATACTTACTTTTCAAAGGACTGTTGGAAGCCTGACCAAAAGTTCCTGAGGAAAGTAGAGCTGATACACTCTCCATCTGCTCCGTGCTTACTCTTGCTCCCATGTCCGGTGAGCTCTGGTTCTCCTGTGGCAAAACATTGAACTATAGTGCTATCAGAGTATGTGGAAGGCTTTTGTTCTTTGTTAAGGAGAGGGAGTGGTCCTAATATGAAAGCTGTGTGCCGGCTTGCATTCGGTTACAGCTCAAAGTGAAAGAATCTTATTTACATAGTCGATCCAAGTGCTGTGACAATGCAAGCTTAGTCCTTACAGTCTGTTCCAAATGCTTGTATGGATCTATAGGGAAGGTGCCTGCAAAACATAAAGCACATGCCATGTTGTTATAGGCTTCAGCAGTAAATCAGCCCACAAGAGCCACACCACTGTGCAGCTAGCCAAGTCTGCAGCTGCAGGCCACAAATAACCCGGTGTTTCACCATGGTCTCACCCACTGGTGTGGAACACGCTGGCGGCAGCTCCTGCTACACGCAGTGCAGCCCTTCTCAGGTGGGACTCCCTGTCGTTGCTGTAGGATGCTCCTGCTGTGCTGTCCGCTGCTCCTGCTGCTGCTGCCACTCAGCTCCAGGCCCCAGAAGTTACCTACCAGAGATGAGGAGCTCTTCCAAATGCAAATCCGGGACACGGCATTTTTCCATGATTCATCTGTTATCCCAGATGGAGCTGAAATTAGCAGTTACCTCTTCCGAGACACCCCTAAAAGGTATTTCTGTCTGGTCCAAGTGAGGAAGTTGTACTTTGAAGATACTAGCTTTAGTTGCTGAGTGTTTTGAGATAAAAATTGGATCCAAACCAAAAAACCACAAATGCCAGTCTTCTGTCTGGTGAAATAACTGCACAAGTTTCCATCCCAATCTGGCCTCCCCAGCTGAGGGTCTATCCAATTTACTTGATTTCTGGGATAAGCCCAGAGCTTCCACAGACTGCACAAATTCCCTGAAGTTGGGCCACTAACCATGTCTGGAGGCAAAGGGAGCGGGAAAGAAATCAGAAACTACAGGCTTACCTCACCACACTTGTCTCTCTTCATTATTTCATATTGTGCTTTAAAGAAGCAATGTAAGCCAGTCTGATCTGAACTCCCTACTTCCCAGCCTTGACCCTAAGGGTCAGAAAATACTGAGGTTAGACTGGGAAGGAACCTGAGGCTCCAAAGAGTTCAGGGAAGACCAGCATTGCCACCTTCCTGCTCATGTCACATGTATTCTTCAGCCTTCATCAGTGAGAAACACCTTACAATAATTGACACCTAGTGCTTGGGGGGGATGCAGGAGGATAGTGGAATACATATATCTGTATGTGCTTCTAGGGCCCTTACCTGGACACAGCATAAAATGCGTGTAATGCTTGGAACAGCATATCCCTAAATTCCAGGACAGATCCTGTTTCCTTCATTAATAGTTTTGTGACCATTTGTATGGTATATATTTAGAGTAGGTGTAAAACATGAAGCTGACAGGGGGGAGGACAGGAGGCCAGAAACCCTTCTGCTGTGTCTTCAAAAGCAGAGCATGATCTCTGTACCAATATGTTCATGAGGAGACATCCCTCACCTCCTTAGCACTTGCCCACCAGTCTGTCCACATGCCTTCTGCACACGCTTGCCTGTAAGTAACACTTCTACCTCTGTTGCCCTATTAAGATCAAGCTCAGTCATGTCAAGTCAGTCCCTAACACTTGGCTGCCTTCAGGATTTACTGACATATGGGTCTGTTACCCCTCTTCTAGGTATTTCTTTGTGGTTGAAGAGGACAACACTCCCTTAGCAGTGACAGTAACACCATGCGATGCCCCTCTGGAATGGAAACTGAGTGTGCAAGAACTCCCTGAGGAAGCTAGTGGGGAAGGTTCAGGTAACAAACCATTGACAGCTTCCCTTGCACCTTGGAGACCTGCTTTTCTCAAGGATTTGAAGCCCCTCAAACCTGACAAGGAAAAGAGCTGTAGAAGTAAAAGCTGAGATTACCGTTACAGGGTGCACTGGATGCTGCCACAACAAACTGTGTTTGCTCAGAGTAACCTGGTTTTGTTGGGGCTTTGCTGTATACACAAGATAAGTGCTGGACAGACACTGCAGCAGGGCTGAGCTCACCTCCTGGAGGGTATTTTTCTGTAGACATGGAGCTTATATGGAAATGGCATATAACTGCTACTCAAAAGAGAAAAGGTCTTTGGTTTCCAGACCCTGTCACACAAATACTGAAATGTCCTACACACCATGTTGTATGGTCTGTACACTTTTGGCCTTTGCTGTATTCACGAACAAAATTTTAGCAAGTCCAGAAACAGGCAGTGGAGCCAGTTCCCACTGGAAACTGCATGTTGGGCGCTTGAAGGTAGTAGTACTCTAGTGGAAGGTACTAGCTACTATTCGCAAGGCTCTGTTACTCTGTTAGTAGTGGTAATTTCTATGGTGTTCGGCTTCAACCTGAGTGCCAAACCAATTTCCTCTTTGATTTGACAGAAGTATTGATTATATCTTACTCAGAAGATAAAACTTTATTTTTGCATCTTACTTCTGTATTTTATGAAGTGTCTGTTTGTTAGAGTTTTATTTTCTCATATTTACAGACTATGTCTCTACTGTTTTTCTTTGCTTCTAATTTAGGTGAACCAGAGCCTCTTGAGCAACAGAAACAGCAGATTACTAATAAGGAAGGCACAGAGCTGTTCTCTTACAAAGGCAATGATGTTGAGTACTTTGTGTCTTCTATTTCACCATCTGGTTTATACCAACTAGATCTGCTGTCGACAGAGAAAGATACACATTTTAAAGTGTATGCAACCACTACTCCAGAGTCAGACCAACCTTATCCCGAATTACCTTACGATCCCAGAATCGATGTCACTTCTCTGGGACGTACAACAGTGACACTGGCATGGAAACCAAGTCCTACTGCCTCGTTACTGAAACAGCCCATTCAGTACTGCATAGTCGTCAATAAAGAACACAACTTCAAAAGCCTCTGTGCTGTTGAAGCCAAGCTCAGTGCTGATGATGCCTTTATGATGGCTCCGAAACCAGGTCTGGATTTCAGTCCATTTGACTTTGCCCATTTTGGCTTTCCTTCAGACAACAACTCTGGCAAAGAACGCAATTTCCTAAAACCATCATCAAAGTTTGGGCGCCAAACATCCTCAAAGCCGAAAGCTGACCTCCATAAAGTTTGTATTGGGAACAAGAACATCTTCACAGTGTCTGATCTGAAGCCTGACACGCAGTACTACTTTGACATGTTTGCAGTAAATACCAACACTAACACTAGCACTGCATACATAGGCACCTTTGCCAGAACAAAGGAGGAGGCTAAACAGAAAATGGTTGAACTGAAGGACGGCAGAGTTACAGATGTGTTCATCAAGAGGAAGGGAGCCAAATTTCTACTGTTTGCTCCCGTTTCATCCCACCAGAAAGTCATCTTCTCCATTCATTCGTGCCTGGATGCTGTTCAGGTCCAGGTTAGGAGAGATGGAAAACTTCTCTTGTCTCAGAATGTGGAAAGTGTGCGGCAGTTCCAGCTTCGGGGAAAAGCAAAAGCCAAATATCTGATTAGGCTGAAAGGAAGCAAAAAAGGTGCTTCTATGCTGAAGGTCCTAGCTACAACAAGGCCTAACAAGCAATTGTTTCCTTCTCTTCCTGAAGATACACGAGTCAAAGCCTTTGACAAACTCCGCACGTGTTCTTCAGTCACAGTGGCGTGGCTGGGCACGCAAGAGAGAAACAAGTTCTGCATCTATAAAAGGGAAGTGGATGACAGTTACAATGAAGAGCAGAAGAAAAGAGAGCAGAACCAGTGCTTGGGCCCAGATATGAGGAAGAAATCAGAAAAGGTCCTCTGTAAATACTTCCATAGCCAGAACATCCAGAAAGCGGTAACCACAGAGACAATCAGAGGCCTGCAGCCTGGCAAGTCCTACCTGCTGGATGTTTATGTGATAAGGCACAGTGGGCACTCAGTGAAATACCAGAGCAAACTGGTGAAAACGAGGAAGTTCTGTTAGTGTCCCTGTACATAGAAATACATGGAACTCTGGTCTGAACATTATCCTACTTCCAAGTATATGGATTGACTACTTGCACAGCTGAGAAGTTGTGACCTGTATTTGTACTGTGTAGAAAAGATATCAACTTGTGTATTTATGTTTACATAAGTAATTGTTTGGAGGAACTGAGGCTGGGGATCTCCAGTCGCATCTGGCAATGGTATTATCATGTGTCCAGTGACCCACATGTGATGCTGAGTAGATGTCCAAGGTAGCAGGAAACCTTGAAGGAAGTGGCACTCCTTTGCTTCCATATTGCATGAACTGCTTCTAAATTATTTTATACTTCAAAGGCTGAAATACATCATTTGTCCACCTTGTTCCTCACACACAAAGCTCACAGATGTACACCCTTTCTCTCAGTGTAGATGGTAGGGTTTCTGTAAACTATTTTATAGAGTCTTGTTTTAAATGTTTATGTTTCTATGAATGTAAACAAATAAAATCTCTCCCCAATAAAGTACAAATCTATTAACTGGGCTGCACATGAAGCAGTTTCATTGCTAATGTAAATTCTTACCTAGCTGATTTTCATGTTTAAATACTGTATGTATTTCATGTACAAAGTTGCCATAAAATTATATTCCTGTACATAAAATTAAAAATACTAGATTATATATTATTTCATTTTTCTTGACATTTGAAGGGGGCAAACAGACTTGCAGACAAGAAGAGGTATGCTGAAACCTGAACTCAGCTAGGATGTGCCTTCCTTTTGATGTTGTTGATTTTTTTGGGCAAGGTGACTCAAGTCCAGTAGAATTACTGATGTTACTGAGTCAGCGAAAATTTGCAAAGGAGCACAGGCCATTGAGGGAGGGGTATTTGTGGCATACTCTGAGTCTACAGTGACACAAGCTCTAAAGGAGCAGGGCAGCATGGAGGAGCTTCACTTGTCCCAGGTAAGAATGTATCCTGTTCTGTCATGGCTGTCCCACCAGCACTTGGCAAGGAATGCATAGTCAGTCTGAGTTAGAGACCATGCTATCCAAACAACACACCAGAGAACCAGTTGTTATTTTTGTTGGATTATCATTGAAAACCTTTGCTTTCTGGATGCTGCTGAGTTTGACCGCAGTAATAATAAGCTGAGAGGATTATTTTTTTCCATTTACAAGAATGGTAGTGCTACAAAAAAACCATCTATTTTCATTTAAGTTGCAGTTATTTCCATTGTGTCGATTTCTTTAAAATATTGAAAGTCTGGATCTCATCTTTTCTAAATTTTCTTATTTGTTTTTTCACGTCACCTTCATGACTCAAAAACTCATGTAGAGCTGCTTAATGGAAAACACACTTCCGAGCAGCAACTAGACCAGCCCATTTGAAGCGGCTAAGAGCAGGATGCATGCTGCCTCAGGACCAGTGTTACAGTACAATCAGGGCCCCAGGACAGGTAACTGAGACCCTTCTTCTTGGTCCTGTCGTACGTCTCAGCCCACAGCACTCAGACTTATTCAAAGACAGTCTCTGTCTCTTCTTTAGATGCCTGTACACAAAACATCTCACTGCTGTGACTTTGGCACTTACAGCCCCCTAGGGGCTCTGAAGATATGTGTGGAAAGACCAAGGCATGAGGGAAAGGGGCCAAAATCCAGTTAAAGGCCAAAATCAGACTCCTTTTAGGCTGCTCACAGGGAAGATGAGAACACTCCACCCCTGCAGAGGTGAACTCCAGGTTTCTTTGTAGTGCGGAGCTGCTCAGGTGTTTCTTTCTGTGTCCCCAGCATATTTCATTTTGCAGGCTGTGTGGGCTGCCTGTTTTGGTTGTTGATGATGATAAGACAGTTTGTTTGAAGTTCTTTTGCTACATTACCACAAGATTTGTTCTATAAGTGTTCAACTGGAACTTTACCACTCCCCCTGCACACACAAATTAGGTTATTTCTCTCTTTTTACCTACTGTATTTTATGTTCAAGCTGTTGCATGTGAGCACAATCAATACAGCTTGTGATGAGGTAGTAAAAGGCATATTTTAAAGCTGTGCTTATTATTGGATTTTGTGCAGTACAAAAGGAATACAGGAGACAAAATACTACTGTATTAGTTAATACTTTCGCTTGTTTTATCTAGGCAGTTTAAGTATAAAGCAGAGGAGATCTCCGAGTCTGCAGTCTTCTTGGTTTACATTGAAGTCTTGCATTTTGCTCTATTAGTCACCTAGCATTTTTACTGAACACCATACAATATGCTTTCAAAACACTGAAGTTAATGCTTAAAGTTGTGTGAAAATCTCTAGCTCATGTTCCTGTTCACATATACAAACACACATGTCCCTAGCTGCTAGAATTGGCATGATTCACCATTGGTCCTATAGAGAAGAAGAAAGTAGAAATAGTCTTTCCTGTAAGCTTTATGCCCAAGGCTTTGGACACAGCAGAAATATATACAAATGTTAACGCATCTGGTCTGCTGTCCCAAACAACAGCAGTTCTTCTGACCAAAAAAAGTGGTTTCTTTAAGGTCACAAAGCAAAGTCTGGCTCTCTATTGCCAAGGTGCTACTAAAAAACTTGATAAAACACTGTCATTTAAATTCCTCTGTTCTTTAAGAACTAAGAAATAAAATACAAACCCACTTCATAACAATATTCAGTAAGCTACAACAATATTTGTATAGTGATTTGCAAGATATCCAACAAATACTTTGATTTTCCAAGTGCCAGCAACTATGTTGCAGCCTCATTATCTAAATCCTTTCTGAGACTTTTCCAATTCCATGGCCTAGGTTTATTTTGTTCTATGTTTGTATAGCTCTTAGCACAGTGCGAACTAGGTGAGCAACAAGGGCTTGCAGGTGCTAGTGCAGTACAAAGTGTAAGTAATGATAAAGTGTGTACCCAGATTAGATTTATTGAACTTGTAAATATACTCTGTTCTGCACAGACTGTTCTGCACCAGAGCTAACTTGGGAGTCAATATCTGAAGAAAAGTCCCACTGGAGTGTCTGTATTTTATCTATTACAGCATCTTATCCTTCAGCTGTGATCAGTCCTTCATGGGAGTAAACTTCCAAATAAGTTCAAACTTCTTTTGATTTTTTTTTTTAAACTATCACATTATAATTGCTGTAATGTTCCCTAGTGCCTGCCATTTTGTACTCTAATGATACTTCTCAAGTGATCAAAGGCACAAAGCTAAGTACACCCTCTGGGGAAAGGAATGTGCCTCCCAGCTTCCTGCACTGCACCTTTTAGTCCCCTGTTGTCTTTTATTATTGAAATCAGCCATTAGAACAGTCTATGCTGCACTGAACATCATCTCACACAGTGGCATGAGATTATTATAAAAAAAAAAATATAAAAAAAACAAACCCAAAACTGTTCAAAGGAGAGAAAGAGAGAGACTAAAAGTTTACTTATTAAAGACTGGAACTCCCATCTGGAAAAGACTAACTCCCATCTTCCTAACAGATGATGGTGTGGATACATGCATTTCCACCTACTTTTAAACCATAACTGTAATTTTCCTACAGCTTCATAAAACAGGCATACACTGCACACGCGTGCACGTGTTGGTGTTGCGTTGATACAAAAACAAGGAACGGAAAACAAAACCACAGAGTGGCAAAGTAATACAAGTCTCATGATCATTGTATTGCATGCAACGGTCACACGATCATTCCCTATCATCTCTGGACTCCATAAAGTGACACTGGCCAGTAATGATATGAAGATTAACTCCATATCATCTTCATAATGATATGGAGATTAACCCTCTGCAGCTGATTCACAGTGTCAGACTCATCAAGATCTGTGGGCACAGGGCCAGTTCCCCATATGCATAGATCAAAGTAGTTTCATTCATTTTAAGTGAGATGCACAAGCTCACTCTAGAGAAGTACAGGCTGGACGTGTCTTTCCTACAATTTAACCAATACGCCATAAGTGAAATCTGTCTTAATTTGACTTAAACATTATTTTTACAGCTTAGTCCCAGCTTGATATTTCATTCTTGAAGAGGAAAAACCTACATAACAATCTCATGGAAATCTCATGCACAGCAACAAACAGAATGGTTAGAGTTGGAAGGGACCTTAAAGATCATCTGGTACCACCATCAGTAAAGAATTTCTTCCTGATGTCTAATCTAAATCTCGCCTCTTTTCCACGCTTAAAGCCATTTCCCCTTGTCCTATCACTACATGCCTTTGCAAGAAGTCCCTCTCCAGATTTCTTGTTGGCTCCTTTAGGTACTGGAAGCTGCTCTGAAGTCTTCTCTTTTCCACGTTGAACAAGCCCAGCTCTCTGTCTGTCCCCACAGCAGAGGTGCTGCAGCCCTCTGAGCATTTTTATGGCCTCCTCTAGACTTGCTCAAGCAGGTCCACAACCCCCTTGTGCTGGGGCCCCCAGGGCTGAACTCAGCACTCCAGGTGGGTTTTCACAAGAGCACAGGGACTGAGGTAGCTGGGGAACTCTATCAAAGGGAGCAAAAAGCCCCACCTACTTGGGCAAAATCAAATAAACCCCCAAACCCACATCTGCACTTAAAACTCCTTCTTGCCCTTTAAAACCACTACACATCGCCATTCTTCACATGTTAGGAATTACTACTGTAGATGTTGTTTTATACAAACATAGTCTATTTTCTTCTGTCAAATCCTTTGAAAATTTTGAGCTGTGAAACTTAGGCAAATATACTTCCCATAGTCCATTATAATAGAGCCCAAAGTTTTTCTTAAAACATTAATTATTTTCTCCTGTGGAAACTGGGGAACAGCTGAACAACAGACTATTATACAGCACCCTAATACTAGCAAAGGTTCATGATGAAACTGGAAATATCATTATTTCTTGTATGATTCCAGTATGTCTTCATTTGTCAAACTGATCACAAAAGTCAATAAATCAGAAAAGCTAGTAAAATCTCTGTAAATATAAACTAAAAGCTGTAGCCCCTTTGACCCCACTTTGTGTTACCAGAATTCCTAACAATAAATACAGGGTATGACAGCATCAGTGAGCTTTGTAGCCTCCCTATGGACACCAGCATAGCAATATGTAACCAGAACACATTATTTAGCACCTGTGAGAGGAATTATTAGCTCAAAGGAAAGACTAGAAAAAATAAGACCAAAATGCACTTAAACAGGATTAGGTAAAGGAAAGAACCCAGAGCACTTTGCAATCACAGGCTGGTAACCTTCATTAATCACAAGGGAATGAATGCAGAGCAGAAGATGAATTGTTCATTAAACCAAACCTTGGCCAAAATGTTAAATAATAGATAACTATAGCACACTCAATCCCAAACCAGCACAAGATGCATATGATTCTATAGGCTATTTGTGAGAAGATAAAAGAAAATGATGTCCCACTGGAGACTTCTGAAAATTAACAAGACTGTTGAATATTCCCATAGCTGAAGAGGTTGTGGTGGCTTGTTTTTTATTTTACAAGATGGATTGCAAGTGTGCTTGAGTAAAATGCACAGTCATTTTTATATTCTGCAGACTTAAATCCAGTGGTGTGAGATGCAAGGAGATAAACCAGGTTGTAGACATGAACCTTCAATCAAAATGGGACAATGTATTTGAGCACTTGTGCATTTCCACACCACTATAAAACTCCACAGTATTTCATCGCAGGTCTTGCTATTGTTTTCACACTTGTATTTCTGCATGATTCATTATAAACACAATAAAACAGCCAAACAAACCAAAGATTAAAAAAGCCATTTTCTTCATTCTGTGTTGTTTCACAGCAGCTTACAACTACCATTATTTTTTTATCCAAAAATATGGACCTTTTCTCTTTAATAACTATGCCTCCTCCCCTTTTTTAGTGATACTTTCAATTAAATGGAAAATAGCTGATCTTGTTCTTTTGGTTACTTCCTGATTTATTTACATATCACCATTAATAACAATTCCAAAACAACTCTGGAAGCAGAGTTTCCTCAGTTTTTAAATACCTTACATTAATGTAGTCTTTGTGAGTGATGCATTAAGGTTGCTGAAAGACTTTAGGCATAGAAGCAACAAATAAAATACAAGCAAAAATAACACAGCTGTCCCCTATGCCTCCCTCCCCCTTCATCCTGCCAATATACCTCACACCTGACACAAGAGCTTGATTTTCTATGGTACATTGAATGCTTCACTAGCAAAGGCCAACACGGGTGCCAAGTGTTACATGGAAAACAGTCCATAAAAAAATTGACTGATGCTCCAAAATCTCATTTCGTTTAAACCACTCAGTAACAATCAACTGATAACAACCTTCAGTCATTACTGTTCTTGTCCCAGAGTTGAATAAGCAGCTGCTTCAAATTGGATACTAAATCCACCTTCTAGCCAACAGATCAATTTGAGGTCTTCTACTAAAAGTGCACAGGATTAAAACACACCATACACAGTCAGCATTTGCTAGGAGAAATAATTCTAGAGAAGACTTCTTTCTGAGGTGAAACTTTAAAAACCACCACAACAATATATCACTATTTATGTCCTGCAAAAAGTACACAGCTATTTATAACTCACTCATTAGTTGCTACCTGGTAAGCCAAATCTTCATAGGAATACCATGTAAGAAGAGATCAACTTTCACCCCAAACATAGAAAATTTCATAACAAGAGCTAAAAAGTCTTACCAAAATGAAGCAGCAGTGTTGAAACCAGCTTTGTAGCAACCCATTGAGAACCACAGGTGCTTGTCTCTGCCAAATTTAAAGGCACAGCCCACACAGAGGCACGCTGGATAAATTGTAACAGTCTGTTAATTATCCCATTTCTATTAAGGATGGATGCTATAGTGAGGAATTTCACTTTCAGAGAGCTTTTTAAAGAGAACTCATTTTTTTGCGACCAGGGATTTACACAAAGTGCTCCAGTATTGGCAACATGTAAAATTTTGTTTCTATCCCAAGAGTGAAGCTACAAATCAGCCACTGATGATACTCCAGACTTGCCTGTGGCTCCATCTTGATGGATGTAAATTTATTACAAGACCTAATGAGTTATAGCCTTTTTGAATATCTATAAACAAGACCTTTTTTAGTTGCCTAATTGCTCAATAAGGAGTGAAGGAAAAGGATTAGCTCTGCCATGCTCCTCCTCTGTGCTAGCTAGATGGAGATTGCAAAGCATCCTGCAATTCTGTACAGAATGCGAAGGGAGTGAAAGAAAATGCAGTGGGATGCTGCAGAGCACATGTGTTTTGAAGTCAAGAGCAAGAACGACTGCATGCACCTGTGAAGATGATAGGAATATTGCAGACAGCTGACGGTATATTGTACCAAAACCTGCAACAACATAAAGACTTAATTTAAGGCAAAAAATAGATCCAAACCCAATCAAACCAGAAGTGCCATTTATATGTCCTAGAGTATTCAAAACATCTGGATGTAACTAGCAGACATGGCACAAGACCCAGGGAAGATCTACATATATCTGGGATAAAAGTTGGAGGCCAAACAACCCCATCTAGGGCTCACAAAACACCTGTACTGAGGCAACTGAATTTCATACAAGGAGCCTTGGAGAGAGTATTTGGCTCTTCATGGAGAGACATGAAGTTTGGTCTTGTCTGCAAGTTACGTCTTGATTGGACTTTATTGGACTACACATGAGCCACATGCATCTGGACTAGGAAGCCAAAGGCAGCAGCAGCAGCAGTATCCCTTGTTTGCTACTGGTAGCAGAAACAGCAGTGCCTTTGTCTTCCATGAGCACACGTACACATTTTACATTTACTGGTGATTTTTGTTTTAACCTTCATTGGCCATAAGTCAAATCTAAAGAGAAAAAGTTTGGAAGTTGGAACTGAATGATTGTATTAGAGTGGACGAGAAGGAATTGAAGAGTAAAAGTGACCTTCTTACTGACAATCCAAGAAATTGCCATATTTACTCAGCTCAGCAGAGCAAATGATGGCAAAAACCAGACCAGATCCTCCACTAGAGCATAACAGCATCACT
>JBCJKH010070024.1:0-15322 GCA_039877255.1 Loriculus beryllinus
TTGTGGGGTTGTGAAAGTGGAAAACCCGAGAGAAAGGGTTCCACTCTTTGGGTTTGTTTTTTTTTTTTTTTTTTTTTTTTTAATAGGCACAACATGCATTTCAGGACAAGCCTGCATTTACTTCAGTGAAATGTGTATTAAAATGAATGTGGATGGGAAATGGAAAATGTCTCCATTTCTGATCATGCTCTTTCTCATTAAGGATAGACAACATCCTGATTTCTAACTGAGAAATTATTCTTTTTCTTTTGCAGAAGTAAGAACCTCCGGCTGGCTCAACAAAATTTTCCTTACAAGAGTACTTCAGAGCTAATGACAGTAACAACAAGGAAACCAGCAATTCAGTACTGGAGAATGCTGCTGAGGAAACACTGACATAAAGGCAGGTAATTAGTGCTGCTGCTTCTATTAAAATTAGGGGAAAAAAAACCCAAAACAAAATGGAGTCATTGGAGCAAAGGGATTTTTAAATTGCAAAGAAGTCTTATTTACACTGTGAATCCAGCTGAAGTAAGTAAGCTAATCAATATGATGGGCAAATTCTCTTAACAATACAAAAACCCTGACTGAATAATTAAAGTATTATGAAGAGTAAATATTTTGAGGAAAAGGGCAAAGCTGACAGAGCCTCAGTTGGTCAGTGGAGTTAATGCTCTTCAGAACATTTCACTATTGCCAAAATGTGGTGTGCCATATGTGAGGGTTATGGGAAGATAAAAATGAAACTGTCTGAACAGCAAAAAAGAATTTGATTCAGCTGAATTTGAAAGAAAATTTCAGATCAGATTTGCAGATCCTTGGTGAAAAATTCTAATTCCATTCTAGAATAGAAAATAATTCTAGAAAGCAGAACTCAGGGGATCTGTTTTTGGTTTGGTTTGGTTTGGTTCTTTTGGGGGAGGGTGGGATTGTGGTTTTTTTGTGGATTTTTTTTTCTAATTTTGGTTTTTAGTGTAGCATTAGTAAAGCCCAGCAAGTTGGAGCAATTATGAGTTTGACACAGACTCTTCAATGAATATATATATGGAATCAGCCAACTGGTAGGGGTTTTGTGTTTGGTTTGTTTGTTTTCGCAAATTCAAGGTAACCTCTTCCATAAGACAGTGGTGTTGGTTTTTTTTATTACCTTTGCTAGGAAAGAATTTTTTCTTCTTACTTTGAATGAGGTTATTTGATTTAATGGAAAATTTTGAACCTCCTTCTAGGTGAGGGATGGGCTATTGCTCTTTTTATATAGTGCCTGGAATAATGGCTTCTTGATCTTGATTGGAGCCTTTCAGTGCTTCAAACAAATTGAACCATTTTTCTTGCTTATACCTTTGCCCTTGTGGTTGAGGAATTGGGATAGGGAGTAGGAACTGGCTTGGGCACAGTGTTCTGTATGCTAGGTAGTAGTAGGAACGAATGAGAATTAACTTTTTAGGTAAAAAAAAAGATATTTTCCTTACAGCATTATCTATTGCAGAGAAAAATATTTGGTTAAATCTGCCTTTTTTCTTTTTCCTTTGCTGAAATCAACTGAAATGCAGGGTTTATTTTTGTGTCAGTATGAAAATTAATTTGCATAAATTGTAAACCCACTCTGTTTCTGAGCACACTAAGTTTCCTTGTTATTTCCCTTTTAAATGGAATCCTAAAGGGTAAAAAATCAGACACCATGGCATATATATTGCATTATACTTAACTGATTTATATTTATAAAGTTAATTCCACTTCTTAACGTAAATTTAACAGGCAAAATGCTCTGTTATGGCTGTGTTAGAAGTTGGATCAAGCATGCTAGTGCAGTTAAAATAAACTGGATTTTCTGGTCTGACTATCTCATTTTTTACATAGCATCTTCCCATTCTCTCATGTTATTTTTCTCAGTTTAGTAACATACTCCAGTAAATTTCTTCTTGGCTAAGAAAATAGCTGCGCAAATACATATCTGAGGTGATAGCTGCTTCTGACCTTCATGCATATTATATTATAGAGGTGGTCAACTTAAAGTCTGGCATATTGGAAATTTAGCCCTTGACATTGTCCCTGTATTGAGATGAGGACATACGGAAATTGAAGGGCTTTTCACAGCATAACATAAATGGCTGCCACAATAAGGCTGATATTTCACAGATACTGGATAATGTCATGGGAGGTCAGGTGTATTTTCTAACATAATGTGAAGTGCATCAAGTTACAGCAGGGATTAATGAGCCCCTCTAAGAGCACTGATTTTAATGGTCTCTTTTATTAAAAAGCAGTTAGATGTTAGTCTTCAGAGATTAAAATATGAGAATTTTCACCTGAGATATCTGGTATGCACAGCTGTTGTTGAGTATGGGTTAGCTGTAACACAGCATTAACAGCTTTCACGAGCCATAGATTTCTTACTCTCACCATGCAGGAGGGAGGTAGGATCTAGTTAGATAAACTTCATCTTGACTAGCTTAGAGGCAAGATAGGAAATCATAAATATAAAATATAACCTCAGAATAATTTCTAATTGATTGCAATTTGCAGCAGAGTAAGGAAATACAGGTGGGGTTTGACATCTGGCATAGGAACCTGTAGCAGTATCTCAGGGCTGTTTGTTCCACAGGACGAGTTCAAATTGCCGTTCCAGGTCCTCAAACAAATCACTTGGACTATTAGTTCTGTAAATGTAGATGTTGCTGTGTGGTGAAGGAGATGGATTAGAGTAAGAACTCTGGAAGTTTGCCCTGCAAGACCTGCCTAAGGGTGAGCATAGTTTTACTTGTCTGGCGCAGAGAATCAATGGCTCTTGTTTTGTCTCTGGAACCACACTTCTTCCGAGACCTAAAATTGTTAAATCTCCCACCTTGAAGGCTGCTGGAGGAACTAATGTCTGTAGAGAGCTGACACTGATTAGACAGAAAGCTGTGCAATGTATTGCTATATATATTTAAAAAATAATAGAAATGGATAAGCCTTCCAAAACGAAGAAAGTGCATTACTTAGACTGCAGCACATAGGGTCTTGCTGTACCCACTTCCATCCTGTATTCATCCATGCTTCACTGTCCCATCTGTTTCTGGTGTCTTATTCTGTGTTAGGACCTCCTTTTGTTCATTCATGGTAAGGCAGGACCAAGCTAAGGTAGCAGCTGTAAATATCCAAACAGATTGCATGAGAATTAGCCATCCTTATTTTAGCAGACTGTAATGTCTCTGAATGGGTGTAAATCCATTGTCTTAACCATGCCAGGATACATTCTCATGTGCTGGTTACAAAAGTGTAGCTGGATGTTTGTGTCAATGAACCTTTATTCCAATGGAAGAATAAAGGTTGCGCTGTGGTCCTCAGGCAGAGAATAAAGTAAAGTTGAGCACAAATGTGCCTCAGATTAATACTGCTAAAGATGTCAGAAGGCCAACAAGGTCCATCTGCTACAGAGCCGGTTCTGCTCCCCACAAGCATTAAAATAAAGGTTTCCTTTGCCTCACTGCTTTCAAGCTCCCTAGGGTCTGTGTTTAAGACTGCTCTTTTCCTCATCATCTGAGGGAGTCTTTGATCCCAGTAAGAGCAATCATGTTTAAAATATTTTTCTCTTTTTAATTAGCCTCATTCTCTTAAAAAATGCAGTTAGATACTACATCATTTTCCTATACCAGTTTTTTAAGCCCCTTATTTTATTTCATAATTCTGTGATATGGCTAATACAGCAACTGATGTCGGATAATTTATTTCCTCTCTGGCACAGAAAACCATTAGCCTTAACTATTTATTCAGTAACATTTTTGTTCTATTTAATGGTGTCCAATCTATCTCTGTGATTAGCAGTGTGAATGCTAACCAAGCTTCTGCAAGTTTTCCCCAAAGGCCTAGTAGAAGTTCATATTTTATGTAAAATATAAATTGTAAAATATCATATATTTTATGATTGTAATGCTAAGTTCTTACTTGCCTATTCAAGAACAGGCATTTATCACAGCCTGGACTACTGTAATTTTACCATATTCCAGCCTAACTGCCCAAGGTTAGAGTGGTCAGAGGATCATTATTCTGCTTCTCCACTGTGACTTACAAGCAATTGAATTGGGATCAGGGCAGAGGCAGCAATAGATTGGCAAGGACATCTCACTGCCTCTAATTCACCAGAGTTGTGTGAGATCCATGGACTTTATAAGATCCAGTCTATACTAAATCGTGGCAGTCAGCCTGAACAAGGGCAGATAACTTTCACTCCTTTCCATGCTGGATTGAAATGGTACCTAGTGCTTAGGACGCTGCACATCAGAAAGAATGCATAAAATAAACTAAACACACCAAACAAACACGAGCAGCAGGAGGCTGAAATCATCTCTGCTGTTGGCTGAGGTGTTGGAAGCTAGAGGGTGCTGGACATGAGATAGTGTAGAGGAAAGCTGACTGGTGCTGTGAGCAGTACACACCATGGCACAGTAAGCAGTCCACACAAGGAGCAGCACCATTTTTCAAGACATCTACTCAGCTGGTGCTGTACATACCCTGCCTTTCTGGTGTATGTCATTATAAAATATGCAATGGATGTGTGCTCCTGCCTAACTCCCTAAATGTTGCTTCCCACCTCCCTTCCTCATCTCTTTTTTCAGGCTCATGTCAGCAGCCCTTTTCCTAACCTCACAGACCTGCTATTTCTCATGTGGGAGCCCTCCCCACGCTGGTGCCAATCACTAGCCATGACCTCTGGTCATCCTTCAGCATTATGAACTTCCTTAGGGAATTGAAGGTGTAAATATCTCTTTGTTAGCTTTTTTTTTTTTTTTTTTAATAGCTCTGGATTCTGCCCACGTATTTCATCTGTGGACTTTACAACCGCCTTAACTTCTGTAAGGCACTTTGGCTTCTAGAGTGGGTGAATGTAGTGTGTTTCAGTAGCATTTTAAAAAACAAAATTGGAAAAATTTCTAAAAAGCACAAATGAAGGTTGCTTGGGAGAAGCGTGAAGGTAGACTTCTGGACATGCTCCTGGACATTGCTGTAGATGCCAGGGTGATGTTGATCATGTTCCTCTGAGCATCTGTTGAGCATGAATGTCCATCCCACATAAGTGTACAATGGAAATCCTGTCTTCCAAGTGAGAGATTTTAATGAGGCAGAGGAGTGGCTGTCTCAGAGTTTGTATTTTTAAATGCTTACAGCAGATTGACCTAGAGGCTTTCAGTCCTTCTTTAATATATAATTACTGCTTCTGTAGCATAATGAAAAGTGTTGCAAAAATGAAACAGTTCCGTATAACAGCAAATTAAATAATTCTTAAATTGTTTTTCTTCTGCAAGTAATTTCAAGATTCTGAGATACATCATCCACAAGAAATATACTCTAAGTTAAGCCACAAATTATTTTTAGGCGACTGGTGATTCTTGAGCTGCATGTGAATTGTAAATATTATAATCAAGACAAACCTGAAATTACAACTTTCTATGAACACTCCTGGCAATAACGGTTAGAGATTTTACACAGGGTAATAAGATGGTCCTGAAAAGACTCAATGAGCCTTCTCACAACACTGATTCATTATTTTCTATTGTTAATCTAGTAACAACAGAACCTCACCAAGAGAGAAGACTACCACCACCATATCCTCTAGCTATCATGACCTAGGCTACTACCACAGTTATCTAATTACTCATGTCTTGATAGCCACTTTCTTCTTTTCGTGTCAGTAGTAAGGTGGTAACTGACAGTATCTTGGTCAAAGCTGCTGTAGTGACAAATCTCATCATTGCATCTGCATCTCATCCCAGGACTCCACACTGCAGCAGTGTTCTCCAAACTGGTCTGTCAATTCTTGGCTGTAACACAGATGAGTTCCTTCTGCATTATTCTGTGAAACCTATAATGTTATACCAGCTGCTTGCAACAATAGAGTCAGATGAGGCAAACTAAGTGGCAGGTTAACATAAAAATTTGTGCCCTCCTTGACACCTTCAGCATTGCTACAGATACTGTGTGCTCACAGCTCAGCTGCTGGCTTCAAGTATTAACTGACATCAGCTCAATCTGGAAAGTGTCTTAACAATCTTCATATCTTAATGCTGACAACCCCCTGCTAACAGCCTTATTACTATCCTTCAATATGGCAGACTGCCAGTTTTGAAATAGAAATAAATCAGCATTTTTGTCATCTGTTTGTCTCAGCTAGACCAGTCTGAAGCTGCTAGAAGAAAATTCTGAAAATAGAATGTGTCTCTGCATATAGTGAAATTACCACTTTTCCCCCATTCTGCTCCAGAAATGTGTCTCATGGACTAAGAATACCTATATAGAGTTGTGGACATAATGGATTTTCTAGTTTGTCCACCAAACTGAAAAATGAAAATATGTTCAGCTTGGGTCACTGTGATTTTTTTCTTAATTTTTTTTTCCAACTGACTGTTCCTTTGTTGTTTGGTTGGTTTTTTGGTTGGTTTTTTTTTTTTTTTGGTTGGTTGGTTTGTTGTTTTTTTTTTTTTTTCCTTTTAGTGGGTGGTTTGGTTTTTTTCCCCTAAATTTCTATTTAGTTTTTTTTTAAGCTAAGGAGGCAAAAATCCATCTAGTGATTCCTAAAAGCTAGAGAGCCAGCTTAATGCAATAATGTTTAAGTTTGACTCTTCTGTATATGTAGAAGGAGTCAATCTCAAATTTGAGATCTCTTGTCTGTTTTGTTTTTTTTTTTTTTTTTTTTTTTTGCTGCTGATTCTTTTTCCCCTCTGATCTACTGGTTTTCTTCGATTCTCAAAAATAAAAATGTCTTGCCGTATTCTGTCTTCCTTGAATTAAAGTCAATAATGTTTTTTTCTGACATCAAAGATCACACTTTGAATCAGATTATTTCATTCAAGTTGCCTCCTCTGACCTCTCCAGCTTTTCCCCAGTACTTATTGATCACTGTTTAATTCCGGTTTTCTTCCTTGTCTTGCTGAAAGAGACTTCAGTGAATCAGCCCTAATTCAGTGCTTCTCAGTAATGTATCACTCCCGTTTGTGGTGTTTCTTGAAGGGCTTGTTCAGCTAACACAGCATTTGAGCCCTGAAAACCTGAAATCTATCAGTAGAAGAATGCTACGTGTGAAACTAGCTTCAGAGTTAATTCTAGAAGACTGAGATCTCTAAATGAATCAATGACATCTTGAAAAATCACAGATACGTCTTTAGGGCAGTGATTAAACAGCGGGGTTAAAATTAAGCAGTACTTGCAGAGGGATATTCACAAAGCTGAGAAAAGAGACATATGCTGGGAAAGACTTCTCTGAATCATCAGTAGAGTAGAAGATTATAAACTTTTTGTATGACAGTATGAAAATATAACTTGTGTCAGTTTCTGATGAGCAGCCAGATCAGAAGACACTTGTACTTAATAATTGTTTCTTTTCATCCTAATGCAGAGTTCAACTAGATTTAAAGGAAGTCCCTCAACTTTATAATTTGCTAGTTTAATATGCTGCTTTTGTTGGTGAGCCATACTCTTACTGGATAATTTGTAAAATAGCAGTTTGTCAGGCTGATCAAACAGGGCTAATTTTGGACACTTACATTTTCAACTCAGTGATTTCTATTCCTTGATTGTAAAAATCAGTCTTCCAGTAATGGAAAGCTTCTGTGCTGTAAATCCTGTAGATGGCAATCTTACACTGGTATAAAAACAAGCGGAAACTACATCTCAAGAGCTTCACTCTTAATTAATCAGTGAAGAAAGGCATTAACAGCAATTCAAGATAGAGTCTCTGAAACTGTTGCTGAGGTAAATATCTATAAACACATCATTAGTAGCAAAATATAAGCCCGATTGGATCACTGTCATTTGTTCTTATACGGACTTACTGAGGAATCATGCTTGCTAGATTTTTTTACAGCAATTTTGTATATTGTTCAACAACAGCCAATTTGCCCAATGTTCTTACCTGGCTTAAGCAGGTGCCATTCATTTGAAAGGCTTATCATCATCTAGGAGAGCAGTTATTGCTTCAGTTAAAAGCATGGCTTCCTGTTAGACCAGCTCTGACCCTCTCCTGGCAATAATAGCAAAATTTTTTGTCAGTTTTTTGTATAATTCATGGATATCTTTTATTCCATTTACTTGCTTTTCTAAATGTTTTGTTGAGTCTCATTTTTTTGGTTGGCAGTTTCATCGGTCCCTTTATATAAAGGCTTCAATCCAGTAAAGCACTTAAGTATCTGTACATGAGTGTCTGGATTTTCATAGCTTCCATTAAACTATTCAGAAATTTAAGCTGCATATATCTTTAAGAAACTTTGTTTTGAACCAGATGTTTGGGGAAATACTTAGTTCACACAAAAAATAACTGAGTTGGGAATCCAGTCCATGCATTAGGTGAGTTAAAAATCCAGTCACAGAGCCTATACAGCAAGTATTCAAAGCACTATCCAGGACAAAGGGTTTATGAGCAATCATTATGTAGAAATATATCTGAACAAACCATCTGTTCTGTAACTTCAAATAATGCACAAAGTGGCCAAAGAGGTCAGCACAAAAAAATCTGTAAACCAGTGATGGCCCTAAATTAGAGAAATAGATTATTCACTATGTAATGCTCACCCAGCTCAGCAAGCATAGAACTGAAAGCACATTTCTTGAATCCAGGTCTTAAAAAGCTTTATATAAACAGACCATTACAACTCTGCAAGTATTGTAATGTTGCAACTTTATTTGCCATCATAAGTAATAGTGCTCTGGAATAGTGTTTTATTTGGATGCCTAAGTAACAGTTTGCAAATCACATAGTTGGATGTGACTAACTTCCTGACTGTATAGACTGTGCACAAAAAAATACTGTGATAATATTGTGCACAGATAATATGGTGCACAGAAAATTATAAGCATTAATCTACACTATGAATTAAAGTTTTTCTCTGAAAATGTAGCCCATACAGTATATACACTACTGCGAAACCTGTACTTCAGCTGGGAAACCCCTTTGTCGTATGTGACCTTTTGCAAGTATCCCTAGGGTTTTCATTGCAATTTTGTTTGACCTTTTGTTAAAAGCCAAGCTCTTCTAGACAATTGATATTTGGCAGAGTGATTACTTAAGAGGGGATTCATTGGAAAAGATTTTCAAAGGCACCAGCAGGAGCTGGGCACTGGATAACCATCAGTAGCACACAGAGCTGTTCTTACGTTGTGACTCCACGCACATGCTGTACATTGCTAAGCTTTTTTATTGATAGACAAAAGTCAGTTTAATGCTCAGGAAACTGGCAGCTGCTAGCTAAGATGGATGGATAAGAGAATCGCACACTCCTGTCTGCCCTTCTCAGTCTGCACTGAGAAACTTAGCAAGTATACATGAAATAGGGGTGTACACTGCGTCTTCTTTCATGGCAACATGGATGTATGCCTTGCTGGAGAAAATGACAGTTCACTCAAGAGATTAACATGGAGATGAAAAGGAAAGAAGAAGTCCATCTTTTCTTCCCTGCTCTGTTACTGGCTGGCACTGCATATTATAAGGAGGAAATTGCATATGCATTTGGGAAAGGAAGCTGTAAACCAATGCAGTGCTGGTGAGGGTTGCTTTGGAGACTGGGTTTTGGGAGGTTTTGGTTGGTTTTTTTTTGTTGTTTTAATTTTTTTTTTTTTAATTTGTGTGTAGTTTCTATTTTTGGTGTTTTTTTTTTTTTTTTCTTTTTGGCTGTTTTGTTTTTGGGTTTTGCTTTTGTTTTGTTTGGGATTTTTTGGTGGAGGTGAGTTTTTTTTTTTTTTTCTTCCCCTTCTAATAGTAACAACAAAAGGACACCTAAGACTTCTGCAAAGCTTGGGCTTTTGTGACTACAAATTACATTCCTGACGTAATCCAAATCGGAGTTTTTTTTGGCACTGTGCATTTCCTCCCAGCAGGCACTCTGGGTTTCTTTCAGTTCACCAGCTTCCAGAGCAATTCTTGTACAATGGTGTTGAGTTTTATAATCTCCAGTCACGTCAATGACTTTACATGAGCAGCAACCTGAAGAGAATCTGTCCCTTCCTTTTGTTTTTGTCTGAATACTTTGTTGTGTTTGTGGAAATATGTTATCATTGGAAACACCGGATAACTATAAAGTGATATTTCTGCTCAGGACAATTCTACTTTCCTTCTCTTTCTTGTCCATGCTTTGTAGTTTCCTAAATTCCATTGGAGTGACTGGTTAAAAAATGAAGCTCCCTGCTAAACTACACTTTTCAGTAAACCGATTTCTTCACTGTGGTCTGGCTATATGCAGGAGTAGTGCTCTGATGAAGGCAGACCCCATCACAGTGAAATGAGAAAACGGAACTAGTGGAGAGGGGATTGTTAAAGATATTTTTGTTCCAGGCTCAAGCAAACCTGACATTGTGGTTAGCTACATTCTGATGAAAATGAAACCATTGCTCATTATGAGGATGATTATTACTACATTTTGTATATATTAAAGCTATTCATTTTTTTGGGGGGTGTCATGGCACTGGTAAGTCTTTAAATCGATTTTGGAACTAATCGGCAAATGTGTGTCTTCCCTTCAGCTATAGGTGGGTAGCTTAGCACTAAGCCCCCAACACTAGCACAGCCATGGTCTTCAATCATCAGCCTCATTTCACTAAGCACCTTTTTTTATGCCTCTCAAACTCCACAAACATCGGTGATGTGCTAAGATATAAAGGAAATTAGAAGCTAGCTGATTATAAGATTAGCTATTATGTATTTATAATACATCTCAAGGCTAATTTAAATAAGAGAAAAGTTTTTGTTTGTCTTTAGTGAATTTTAACTCAGAAAATTACTGTGAAACTAAGTAAAGATGAAAAATCCATACCTAACAGTCTCTTGAACCTGTGTCTGATTTTTGAAATGAGTCTTCTTATTTTCTTTCTAGAACAATTTGATTAATTTATATATTGGAGCTGAGCCACAAATTCAGGGAACAAGTGATTAATTTAGTTTTCTATTTATGGACAGTCCTTTGAGATGAGATAAAGCTTTCACACAGATTATCAGTTGCTTTCTGAGTGTTTCTTTTTCCCTACTTGTTTAATTTTTCCTTGTGAATGGCTTGTTGTGATTATTTGGTAGTCAATATTTAACATGCAACACTTGTGGGCTCATTGTGATAAGTCAAACAATGCTGCAACTGCCTCTGTATTGAATAAATATAACATAGGAGAAGAGTCTGAAGATGTCCCTGGGACTGTGAAAACCTCAAGAAGAAACAGCAACAGAAAAGAGAAAAGGACATTTAGAAAATGTTAAAACTGTCTTTTTGGGGTTTTTTTTGCTTCACCAAACAAGCTTTGCCTGATGCGTAATTCCTTAAGAACTTGCTAATGTAAGGTTTGTTGGGTGTGTGTGTGTGTGTGTGTGTGCAGAGTTCATGTATCATTTTCACTGTCATATTCTACACAGTAACTGCTTTGGATGTGAGACACTCGTAAATGTACAGTAGTCAGGTCTTAATCTGGATTATTTAATTTCTGGCATGGTTCTGACAAGAGCTGTGTAGAACAGTATGCCCACAACCTTTCGTGAAGCTCTGGACAGCATGCTGCTTACGTACAGTGACCATATCAAGAGTTCAGTGCCCAGATGCACAGGCTATGTACATGCCACGTCTGAAGAGTTCTCATTCTGCATGCTCACAGACACAGGAAAGTCACAATGGATGCCTGTGTTGTGGTGGTCTCAGCTGTGTGACTTTCTCTTATCTGGACCCTTAAAAGAAAGAGTAAGAAGGGAGTAAACACAAATTTTCATGAAAACACAATTGACACAATAGAATCAATAGAAGTCACAATCCTAAGTGATTCTGGAAAATCTTGCCTTTCCTTTGTACACAAATATTGACTATTATGCCAAATACCAACCATTAAACTGTTTTTTCCTTTGCAAAGCTAGGATGGTTTGATTATTGGTATCATACTTTTAATGTGAACAATACTGCACCTTTAAAATTAAACACGCCATTTCTAATTTTCTAGGAATGACTGAAGTATCCTCGTTCTGAAAGCAAAAGTGCATTTCCTTCTCCATACTCTTCCTCCCCACAAATTAAGAAATTATCTTTGAATCACTGAGTATTTTCAGCAATGAGCCAATTTGTAGGCATTGACTCACTCCCAAACCATAGAAATCATTACAGAACACAAGATGGCTTGAAAGTAGCAAACTGATGTGATAAACTGATTTTACAATAGTTTTATTGAGTGTATTTTGTGACAGGCAGCATCCAAATATATCTGAAAAAGACCGGATGTTAGAGGTATCTGGGTTTAATTATGGCTTTGTTTAAAAAGAAAAGGTTTATTTTAATTGCAGTGTCATTGTTAGATTGTGGGGAAACATCAACTGAGGTAGAATTGTTGCATCTGTAAATACAGATTATTTTCTCCTTTCAGGAATGCTAAGTGTTTAATACAGGGAAAAGAGGTGATGAGATATCTTCACCCAGTCATCTACTCATTTCCAATCTTATTGAATTACCATTTCTTTTCAAACACAGCAGCACCCTACAGGTGCATACTTCTTTTAGGAATGCTAAATAGAACAAACTGCCTTGCTACCCATCATGTGATGTGCTATCTGGCAGTGAAATAGAAGAATTACAATGATGATAATTTTTAATTTGGTCAAAACCAAATCTTGGTAAATATGCTTAGTTAAACGAAGCAAAAATATGTGATTGTGTGGATTAAGCTGTTTACATGTTATGTACAAATTGCAAACTGCAGGCTGGACAAGAGGATGGTGAAGGTGTACTGAGAAGTGTCTGAATGAGCAGTTTTAGAGGGTTTTGATTAGAGTCTAGTTAAAGACCTGTAACTAGCAGTGGACCCCAAGGGTCAATAATGGGTCCAGTATTGCTTAGTTTACTCATCACTGACTTGAATGAAGAGATAGTACTGAGCAAATTTGCTGATGATACAAAACTGAGAGGAGTGGCAGATAACCCAGACTGCTGTGCTGTTATTCAGAAAGATCTAGACAGACTGAAGAGATAGGAACCTTTTGAAATTCAACAAAGGCAAGTACAGGGTTCTTCATGTGGGAAGAACAACTCCATGAACCAATACAGGCTGATCTGCTTGAAAGTAGCTCTGCAGAGAGAGATCTGGGTGTCCTCATGGACAACAAGTTTTCCATGAGCCAGCAATATGGACTTGTGGGCATCGAAAAGGATGCAGGGATAGAATTAGAAGACAGTTAATATTGCTTAGGATTTCTAAAGGATATGCAAGTATGTGTTAGATTAATTTTTTCTGAGTCTCATATTTTTGCTTTCTTCCTGTACTTTTGAACACTCTTTCTTTTGAACGTTTGAATTTTGATCAAATGTACAGTTCTGTGTACTTTATTAATTTTACCTAAGCCTCTAAAAAGTTAGGTTTCTGTTCAAATCCACGCTTTTATCGACAACTAATTGAATTTGCAGGATAAGATTATAGTCATTTAAGATCCATAGATCAGAAATGCCAGATGGCTTTATTTCTGTATGCATGGTAGGCTTTATGTGCCTGTGGGACTGGATAAGTTACACTCAAGAGTGCTGAAGGAGCTGGCAGAAGAGCTTGCTAAGCCACTCTCCATCATATATCAGCAGTCCTCGTCTAGTGGGCAGGTCCCTCAGGATTGGAGGCTGGCCAACGTGATGCCTCTCTATACAAAGGGGCAGAAAGGAAGACCCTTGAAACTACAGGCCTGTCAGCCTGAGGTCAGTGCCAGGGAAGGTCATGGAATAGATGATCCAAAGAGAGATCTTAAAGCACGTGCAGGAAAACAGAGGGATCAGGGCCAACCAGCATGGGTTCATGAAGTGCAGGACCTGCTTGACCAACCTGATCTCCTTCTGTGATAAGGTGACCTGCCTACTTGATGAGAGAAAAGCTGTGGATATTGTCTATTTGGACTTTAGTAAAGTATTTAACATTGTCTTCCACAGTGTTCTCCTGAAGAAATCGGCTGCTCATGGCCTGGATAGGAAGATTCTTTACTGACTGGAAACTGGCTGGATGGTCAAGCCCAAAAGGTAGTGGTAAATGGTATCACATCTAGTTGGCAACTGGTCACTTAGTGGTACCCCTCAAGGCTTGGTATTAGTGTCAGTGTTGTTTAATATCTTCATTCATGATCTGGATGAAGGGATTGAGTGCACCCCCAGTAAATTTGCAGATGACATTAAGTTGGCTGGGTGTGTTGATCTGCTGAAGGCTAGCAAGGCTCTGAAGAGGAATCTGGACCAGTTGGATTGATGGGCTGTGGCCAATGATATGAGGTTCAACAAGGCAAAATACTGGGTCCTGCATTTGGCCACAACAACCCCATTCTATGCTACAGGCTTGGGGAAGAGTGTCTGGAAAGCTGCTTGACAGAAAAGGACCTGGGGGTGTTGACTGATGGAGGTGAGCATGAGCCAGCTTGTGCCCAGGCAGCCAAGAAGGCCAACGACATTCTAGTCTGTGTCACTGTGCCCAGGGCAGTGATGGTCCCCTTGTACTGGGCATTGGAGAGGCCGCACCTCAAATCCTGTGTTCAGTCCTGGGCCCTTCAGTACAAGAGAGATACTGAGGTGCTGGAGCAGGTCCAGAAAAGGGCATCAAATTTGGTGAAGGGCCTGAAGCACAAGTCTGATGAGGAGCGGCTGAGGGAACTGGGGTTGTTCAGTCTAGAAAAAGAGAAGGTTCAGGGGGGACCTTATTGTTCTCTACAACTACCTGAAAGGAGGTTGCAATGAGGTGGCAGCCAATCTCTTCTCCCAAGTAGCAAGCAATAGGACAAAAGATAATGGTCTCAAGCTGTGCCAGTGAAGGTTTAGATTGGATATTAGGAAAAATTTTTTCAAAGAGAGGGTGATTGGTCATTGGAACAGCCTGCCCAGGGAAATGCTAGAATCATAATCTCTGGAAGTGTTCAGAAATCATGCAGATGGGGCCCTTAGTGATATGGTTTAATGGTGGTCTTGGCAGTCCTGGGGTAATAGTTAGACTTGATGATTTTAAAGGTCTTTTCCAACCTAGTTGACTCTATGACTCCATGTGAAGCATGCTGTTTCTCTGCATTTCTGCCTGCCAATATAGCTCTAAGGTTTTTTTAGTTAAAAAATTATAATGAAATGTTTTTATGGGCATGTGAATTTGAATAATACCACTGGTTTTATTTTATTAACTACAGTACAGACTAAAGAACTTGAAGAGCATCAACCCATTTAATCACCTGGAGCATATGTATTCATGCAACTCTAAAATAATGACAATGGATCTGAGCCTTTGTAGACAAAAGCACTGTCATGTCTTCAGAAATACCTTCAAGTAGTTAGAACTGTCCATACATTAAAAGTGTATTTTGCCTTAAATAATAAGACTGAAGTGTTTAATCTCAGAGAATCCCCCACTG
>JBCJKH010070029.1:0-21463 GCA_039877255.1 Loriculus beryllinus
TGCAGCCCAGAAAGCAACCGTATCCTGGGCTGCATCAAAAGGAGCATGACCAGCAGGTCCAAGGAGGTGATCCTGCCTCTCTGCTCTTGTGAGACTTCCCTTGGAGTATTGTGTGCATTTCTGGTTTCCTCAGCATAAAAAGAACATGGAACTGTTGCAACAAGTCCAGAGGAGGGCCACGAGGATGATCAGGGGACTGGAGCACTTCCTGTATGAGGATAGGCTGACAAAGCTAGGGCTGTTCAGTCTGGAGAAGAGAAGGCTTTGCAAAATTCCAAGGCAAGATAATTGAGGGAGCCTCTGCGAGATACACCATGTTTTAAATTATGAGGGTACTACCTTATGGCAAAGTTACTACACTACTTTAATAATTATACATTTGCTTTTAAATGTCAGAGTTTTTATTTAATATAAGCCCCACATCTCTCTGCAGTATCCTCAAACCTCATCCAAATTTCTGCATTATCTCATGCTCCAAGTCCAGTTACTTTTTGCCTCCTGTGTCACCAATGAAGGCAACCTGGTCACTCTTAAATGGGATGTGAATTTAAGTCAGTGTGGTTAAAGCAGAAATTTGAAGTCAGTATAATGCCACGCCAAAAGGAGTTCAGGTGGAGAAGGATAGAGATCCCAAAGTTGCTGCTTCTGAAACTGTGAAGGCTTTTGTTTTCACTGCCATCTCTGTATAAATGAAGATAATCTCTACAAAGAGGCTCTGATATTGACCTGTCAGATCACATGTTGCTTATCAAGCACTAAAGAAATTGAATTTAATTTTATCTGTTATCTGGAGTGTCTTATTAAATCATCCTGCAGTTGAGAGGTGGTATGGGGTCAACAGGTTCTATCTCTGTTGCCATTTACCTGTGGATTATTAACCTTTCGAGAATTACTAAAGCTGTTCTTGATTTTATCCCATAAAGTTGAGTTAAATCTTCTTGATCCATAAATTGTTGCGAGTGAGTTCTATGTGCTTATAATTCTTTTATTTAACACCATTCCTGGATAAGGAATGAAGATTTAGTAATCTGTTCTAGTGTAGAAATCTCTTTATTATTATGGGGTTTTTATTTTTTGATAGTCTCCCAGTGCCTCTGGTTTTAATTGGTTCAGTTAGCATAAAAACAGTCAGATCAGATGATGAAGCAGTGGGCGTTTGGTAGTATTTGTTTGCCAGAGATAAAGGGAAGGTGAGGAGAAAAAAGATAACAGAGCTGGATATTGCTAGGCATTGAAAGCAAAGGGCAGAGACAGAAGCTGGCCATAAGCAGAGGTGGGAACGGAGCAGAGGTTGTAGTAGCAGCCCATATGCAGGAAGGATCTGGCAGAAGGGAGCCTGCCATCAGCAGAGGGTCCTCGGAAGATCTAAAGCCACCCTGCCACCACCACCACCAAATCCCCCCTATGCCTTACAGCCTTCTGTTGTCACCAAAAGGAACTTTCTCCCATCTCAGACATATTTTCTGCTGGAGAAAAAGGCTTGAAAAAATAAATTATGAATACCTCATCCCTAAAATTTTAATTCTAAATACAAGATCTAGTGCCAAATAATGTGCAGTTTCACTCAAATTTGAAGCTCTCAATCAAATCTTTCAAAATGAATAAGCCAAACTATCGTTTTTTTAAATAGCTTGTCCTTATGCTCAGCTATTCACTTAGTGTCTGGCCATGTTCCACTTTTTCAAAGTTGTTCTAAAAAAAAAAAAAAAAACCACTGGAAAAAAAAAAAAAAAAAAAAAAAAAAAAAAAAAAAAAAAAAAACAAAAAAAAAAAAAAAAGCCCCACTAGAGGTGTGGAGTGGAGTTTGCATTTTGATGGAAACATTGGCAAATAAACTGCTGTTTCTGCTGGCTGACGCAATGCGGTGGCCAAAGCACTGGTGACCTGAGAGCTGGGTAGCCTTCAGTTTTCTTGTGTCCCTGGCAGTAAATCACTTTGTAGCTTTGAACAAGCTATTAACCTTTTGGTGTCTCTTTCTCCTTGCAGAAAAGGATTAACACCATTTACCTGTCTCATAGGGGTAATTAGTAGATTAATGTTTGGAAAATATTAAGTGCTTTCTGCCATTATTATTGAAACTCCAGCTGATAAGATAAGTAGTGAACAGATATTTTGAGACCCTTATTTCTTCCCTCTTTGACATACAGTGCAAATTTGACATGAGTAATTCAACAAAGAAGTGAGAGTCATGTGCTTAAATGTCCATGCGTTTTGCATAAAAGTTCTAGATGTGATTGAAAGAAAAAAGGTGGGAAAACTGCAACTGGAAAGACAAGTTGTGAATTGATTTCCTGGGATTAGTAGCATTGAAAAGGTATCCAGAGGTCAGAAGTGAATGAATAAATTGAAATTAAATCCCAGGAGCATTAAGGAAGTGTTTTAGTGAAACACAGACCTTAATGTGTAATGGGAAAAGGGAGAAATGGAAGATGAACACTTCTTTTTGCCCTCATCGAGGCAGTTGCTCTTAATGAAATGCAGAGATCTTTGGGAAGCCCACTCAAAGTTTCAGTGGTGCTTTATCTGAGAAAAATAATTATCTGAAGATTGCTTTCTACTAAGGTGTTACAGATGGAGGTTTTGTGGTGTGGTAGTTTAAAACAATTGGTCTTTACCTCTGGAGAGCCCGAGATGAATGTTGCTCAGAAGCAAGAGTAAAATTGTGTTTTTAAAGCATCATTTTAGGAGCAGTGGGACAGTTGGCAGAATTTACCAAAGCTGTTGAGAGACTCTGCAGACTTTAATTACCATCTCAATATTGCAGAAGTTTAATTTCTGCCAAAGAATGGCATAGTTGTGAGAAAGCGAGATCACACTCTGTCTTTCATTCTTTCCTTTTTGACAGGTGAATAAAGGATGCTTTTCAGTATCTCTTCTGATACTGTAACACACTTGTAAAATTTGCATAGAATTGTAAAATAATTTTTCTTTAAGATTAACAACACTTTTATTTTTTCTTCTCTTTTGAAAGTGCATAGTGTGAATACAGTTTAAGTCTTGTCATGAAAGAAGCAAGATGAAAATTGAGTAATCTTCTAGTACTGATTACTCAGCTTCAGACATTAACAGGTTCAATCTGCATGACTAGACAACATGTATTATGTTGTGTTTATATTAGAGGCTCCAATAAATTTTAAATTCAGGTTTGAATTCCATCTCTGCTATGAGATGACTGAAGATGCAACCCAGATAAATAAAAAGGAAATTATTAAAATGAAAATACTGATTCCTTGGAGACTCCTGCCAAGAATTTCAGCAGCTCTGCTGTGTAGCTGCCCTTTTTTTTGTGCTTTTTGACTGCCTCAGACTTGTCTGTACTTGCTAAAGCACCAGCCATTGTTTACTCTTTAAACCCCCTTTTTTTTTACCTTCTTCTCTTCAAGTGTCTTATCTCTTGAGGACCTTTTCAATGCCATCTTTCAGGTTCACATCTCTGTTGTTACAGTGTACATTATGTTGAGAAAGCTACTGCCCAGGAATTCTAGTTACTCATTTGTATTTTTCACCATGTATATGATAAACCAGCATTTAAGGGCTAAGAGAACATGCTTTTTTCAAAATCCAGAAAGGGAATGGTAGATCATGGAAACAAATAAGCACTTTTTTTAATCCTCAACACTCATCATGTTACTAGGAATACCTTTATGTTATATTTAGAAGTTGATTGTTTTGATGTTTGAAACTAAATGTTTGCAGTTTGTCTGGCAATCTGCATGCTGAATAAATTACACTGATTCACATTTCCTTATTTCAATATACCATCTGTGCTTTTGGCAGGTTGTTAGCCTGTTTGGGACTGTAGTTTCATAAATGCAAGTTACAAAGAACTGTTATGCCCAGAAAAAGAAATCCTGTATTCTTGACTCTACCTTAACACCAGCAAGAACACAAGGCTGAAGCTGTACTTACAGCAGGCTTTATTTTCTCTGGTGAAGAAGAATGTATTAGCAGGGTATAAAGAACCCTTGCTATATTTCCAGTGAAACTCTAGTATATATAGTCATGGTCATGATTTTCATTGTATAATAATTTTAATCAAGTTTAATGATAAAAGTTAGCCTTGCATGAGGAATGAATCCACTAGGGAGATAATGAAAGATTGATGACAGCTTGGGGAGCATCTCATACTCTGCTGGTGGAACTGCTGTGGAGAGCAGGTGAGCTTGGGTAACAGGACAGAGATATCCGTTCAGAACAATGTAGAGGCAAAGTTTGGGGGATCTGAAAGAAGCAGGATACAAATACATGTCCAGAAGCACTTTTTGTACTGTTCCTAAGGAGGTGCTTGAATGAATAACTTAATTACTACATAATAAACAATAATTAATATCTGCATTACTTTTGTAACTGCTAGCTCAGTAAGGTAATTAGTATAATTAGTATACAGCATTGCTTGATGGCATGATAAATCAGAGTACACTGATTGTTGACTCTTTACCACTGTGATGTATTATGTAATTTACACAGGTGAAGAAAAAACTGGTAAGGGGGCATTCAAGAAAGGAAGCCAGCAGTGACAGCTGGGTGGCCTTTTGGTCACTTTTCTTGCATCTGCTAATTAACAGTTCTTTTTCTCACTGTTGCTAAGTCTTAGTCACTGATTGAAGCCTGAAAAGAGAGGCCAGAGAAGAATGAAGTAAAAAAAGACTGTCAGTTTCTTTTCACTTCAGGGTACATGTACAAAGGGTAATACTTCTAGTAATGAGTCCATGTTTGTTGGGTACCTCCTTTACTTTCATGTTCCCAGAGGTATCATCTACCAGCTACAGTTCAGTGCAAGGATGAAGAGTGTTAATGGTGTTTTTCTTTATTCTACTCTGTTTTCTAGAACCTATGAGAACACCAAAAACTTTGAAGATTGCTGAGATACAGGCCAGACACATTGCTGTGGATTGGGAATCTCTGGGTTACAACATCACTCGCTGCCACACTTTCAATGTCACTATATGCTACCACTACTTCTGCGGACACAATGAGAGCAAGGCGGACTGCTTGGACATGGACCCTAAAGCACCCCAGCATGTTGTGGATCACCTGCCTCCCTACACGAATGTCAGCCTCAAAATGATCTTAACCAACCCAGAAGGGAGGAAGGAAAGTGAAGAGACCATTATCCAGACAGATGAAGATGGTATGTCTAAACACTGTTATGGAAATTAAATCCAAGTCCAGTCTAGACAGGTGAAAGGAAATGACTGTGCATGTTACAATATGTGTCCTGAAGGATGGAAGTTCTCTTTTATTAATTATATACCCCAAAATGGTAGCTGTATATAATTAGTATAGCTGTCACCCTGCATATATAGCTGAAACTGTCCATGTAGCACAAGTCAAACTAAACCTCTCTCTTGCAAGATAAAGGAGGATAGCTTCCCAGTAATTCCAAAAATGCTTTAATGCAGGTGATGAGAAACACATGATGGTGTTAGGTGAGGTTGTCTTCACATATGAAGTGTAGTATTCGAAAATGAATTTAATTCTGTAAATGATACATAAATATTTAATTCAGTGCTTAAAGACTCTATTTAGGATTTAAAACATCTTCAGCAAATACTTTATATTGCAGGTTAAAGCATAGAGTATCTGTTAACCATTTGAAAGCCACCTATCATATTAAATTATTATTTTGACAACCTGGGAGTTAGACTCAGTGATCCTTTTGGGCACCTTCCAACTCAAGATACTTTATGATTCCTCTTTAGCATGCTTTCAATGAAATTTCAGTTAGAAGACAGTTGAACTTACCATGGTTGGGAAGAAATAAAGCACAGATGGTGGATGTGTTAATGGTGGCATTCAGTGGTTAGGCTATGAATCTTGGTATGAAAGAAATCAAAATAGATGTTTTTCTCTAATAACATTAAAAATATGGTTGTAAAGAGCAATTTAAGAGCTTTTCTTGTCAATGTTTTCATGACATCTAAATAATGACAATATTAAAATACATGCTGCTGTAAGTGAAAAAATAAAACCCAACAACTTGGATTAATTTTAAGACTGAAGATACATAAAAAGGTAAAATTAAAACAGATAGTGTGTTTGCTTACCTGTAAAATAAAGGATTGGGGAGTATAGGTTTATATATGGAGAGGAGTCAAGGTTAGAATATGATGGCACTTTTTTGCCATATATTTTCAGTTTTATAAGAAATAGGAGAGGAATATGTTTACAGTTGCAATAAAGAAGGGAAACAGTTTTTTAGGTAGAATATGAGAAGCTGTAGAAAACTATAGAGACATAGATGCATCATGTGAAGATCACTGACAAGTACAGAATTAGAATATTTCATGCAATTCAAATTTTAGCATTACTCTTTTTTTGAGGTGAATGGTAAATATAATCCTTGAGGAATTGTTTCTGTACCTGTGTTTACATTACAGATTTTTATGGTTGCCATTTTCCTTGAGGTTTAAAAAACAAAAACAAAACAAAACAAAACAAAGTTAAAAAAAAATTATGTCCACAGAATATGGAATTTCTTTTTAACCGAGTTTTCAAGAAAGGTTACTGTTTCTGATAGCTTTGATCTAGTTAGATGTGTGGAGATGGTGGCTGATCACTATAGGGGTGCTCGCTCAGAGCGGAGTCAAGTGCACATATTGTGTCTTCTGGTTTTGTTGTGGACTGTTGTTAGGAAATAATGCACACAAGGCAACTTTTGATCTCAGGCTAACACACCAGTGTGCTGTCAGTGAACTTGTTCAGACTTAGCATTGATGTCAGAGGTATAATAGTGTAAAAGCCTCACCTACTAGGCAGAATTTGCTAAGGTAAACTATTTCAAGCAGATGTCATTTTCATGGAGGGATTAATACGTTCTAAAAGGTACCTATATTTAGAGGCATCGGTGGTAATAATGCTTGTGGTCTGAAAATAGCCTCTTATGAGCTCTACTCAGTGATACTATCGGCATAAAAATGCAGATTTTTAATTGCATCCTACTGATTGATTTCGAAGTCTATGTCCATTTTGTCATGCATTTCGAAATACAGAGCATGTAGGCAATGTGCAAGGCTTTCAACTATGTTGGAGGATCAAAAGTGTATTCATACCTTAATCTTTCCTTCACAGCGCATAGCAGTGATGAACTTAAGTCCTGTAGCTTACTGCTTATGTATATGATGCTGGTTTAGTCCCATGTCCAAGCAATCAAATATCTGTCTGATGCGTGATTATGTGCCCTGCACTTTGCCCATGTAGTCAGGTGTAGCCTCACTGTCTTCATTATTTTTGCCAGTTTCACAGAATAAACGTGTTAATTGCAATTTGAGGCCATTATCAGTGATTCATTTAGGAGAAAGAAATAGAAGTATCACACTATTTTCCCACATTTTTGCAAATAACATTAATTAGAAAGAGCCATGTATTACATGATTATCTGAAGAAGCTGTGCACTTATGTCATGTACCTGTCATAAGTAGAAACTTTTAAAACCCCCGATGGCAACAGATACTTAAATTTTTGTTACCTTTTCTGTAGTGTAGTATTCTTTCCAGTGGCATTCTTTCTTACAAAAATCTGCTGATCAAGTAAAATCTTTGTAGACTACTGGAGTAAGGGGTTTTCTTGTCTCTCTTCCTTTCTACCATTTCCCCCTAAAATTCTGTTGCTTTATCCATTTTCCCCATGCTTCCACCTGTCTTTTTCTGGTCTTTTTGCTGTTGTTGTTTTGCGTACGTTTTTCCTTTTATTTATTCCTTTTATTTCTCTACTTTTATCTACTATCTGTTTCTTCTACTATCTATTTCTTCTATCTACTTCTCACCTTCTGCCAGGAGTTTTTCACATTTTTGAATTTCTGGGATTCCTCAAGTGCAGAGGAATTTGGACTTCTGGGAGGCTCTGGTGTGAGAAAGTGAGGATCCCTGGTTGGTTTTCACACAGGTTCACATTTATGTAAGGCTGGACAGCTGAGCTAGGGTCTTCCAGAAATGTTCAGACCTGTGAGAATGCTGAGTGATAAGTGAGCCATGTATGACACCACAAGAAGAACTAATTCAAGAAACAATTAGTAGAAGAACAGGGTAAGATTCAAAAGCTGTGCTTCAGACTATTGTAACAATGATTGAGAAACCAAGGAGGTTTGAATAGCTTATAATTCAGTGCCTGCAGGAAAGCAAAGTCCAGGAGTGTCAGTCTGAAAACAGTCTCCTTTTTGACCAGAGCTAGATCTGAATGCTTGGTTGTTTAAATATTTCTGTTTAACTTGAGTAGATGGAATTAATCTTTAAAGCATATCACAGTAATTTGAAGAAAGCTGTATCACACTACAATAAAAAGCCCTTGAGCGATACACTGTTAGACAAGTTGTGAAAAAAATAAGGTGAAATCAAGGAAGTTTGTGAGTGTTTTAAAGGTGAAACACCTCTCTTTCACTCTGGGGAGGGATCACACTGTTTCTGAGATTTGGAAGAAAACTTTTCTGAGTAAGCAGGCACTCAGATTATCTGTGCTTGCTGCTTCACCTGGCTTATACAGCAGACGTACAATGTTTGAAGATTTGATAAAGGAAGAAAAGAAAGGTTTGCACAATCTGGGGGTGAATACATGCTGGGCAAAGGTGATGTTTGGCATTTCGAAGCAAAGTGCAAGAACCAGCAGTAAATTTATCACTTGGCATAAATCACCAGCATGCACACATTCTTGGAGCTGCCTATTGACAATGACACAGCAAACTCAAAGGGACCCTTTGTAAGAGCAATGGACAGTAAATGGGATTAAAGCAAATAAATGCTTCCTTAATTTTTAATTGCAAACAGATGAAAAAGGCAGTGGATTAAACAGGAATAGTGACATTAGCTCTGAGAGAGCAGCTATGGAGAAAGCAAATTGTGAAGGTTAAAGTGTTCAATGGTGATTTTATAACAAGTAAGGAAGTGTGTCAGCTAACAGCAGGCAAACAACTGATTTTAAAAGGTCTCTTAGTGGAGGGTAAATACCCATCTGGGGGCTTAAAGTAAAGCAGTGCTTTGACCTCAACCACAGGACATACTCATTGGACACAAATGAGATCCTGTGGTTTTTCTGAGTATGGCTCATTCAGCTCCATGCAGAGATGTCTAGAGCTATAGTGCAGGATTAAGATACCAACTGTCCAACCATTGCTCTTGTGTCCTAGGAAAGCTCCAGCAGGCTTACTATTCTGGGCAACAGGAGAAGAAGGGGGAAATGTTTAGGTTTTATTTTTTAAATTAAAAGATGTAATACTTTATATATTGACTAGATGTATAAGGAGGAAATATCTTCCACCAGCTTTGAGAAGGAGAATTTTATTAAAATAGTTGACACTTAATATTTTTTAATGATTGAGCATTGTAAGTTTTGTGAGTTGCCTTAAAAAAAAAAAAAAAAAAAAAAAGAATGAAAACCAAAATAAACAAATAAAACAAAACATAAAAAAGCCCCACAACTCGTTCTCTGCACCTCCTTTCCCCCTTTATTATTTACTACAAACATTTACTACAAATAGCACTTTGTGCTTTTTAAAATTCTCTGGCACCCAAGGAAAAGGCAGGAGAAGAGAGGATAGGGGAGACGAGGAAAATGTAGAAAATATGCTTTGATCAAAGGAAATGAACAAATGAACAAAGTTTCTAAGAAGCTCTGAAAAAGCAGACTTAAAACTCTACTGGTAGCATTTTAAAAGTAATAAAAACAGCCCACCTTTGAGAAAAGTTAATGCAGTGAGCTGAGCAGACAAAGATTGCTTGAAAGGCAAACTGTCTCAAAAAATTTGTAACATATATAGCCTTGTGACTAAATAAGGATGTGAGTATGTGAGGTGAACCCAGTATCCTAATGCTGTTGGGGGAAAAAATCAGCAAATGATTGCAGTTAATAAAGAGATACCCATGACTAAGAGATGACAGTTTCAATCTGAAGTTGTCCATAAACACCACTGCTAAAGGTATTGACCTCAATCTTTGACCTAAAAGGAAGACTAGTGACATATGTGTCATTAGCAGTGGCAAAACTTAGTATTAATGTAGTCAAATAAGGGAGGAATTTTTGCGTGTTCATCAGGAGTGAACTGAAACTGATTATACCCAACCTACTACCATTGATAAAAGGAGCCTGGGTAGCCTGGGATAACCTATTTGTCCTTCAGCTTGTGAAAATAACCCCAATTCTTTTTTAAGATAGTAGGTAAGATTCATTACTGGCACATCATTGAGAGCGAGAAAAAGTAGTTGCAGAAAGACACATGAGCAGTTTCTCTTAAAGACATCAGAAAAGTGAGAAAGTAAGAAAAATACTGAAAATATTAGCAGAGATTTATTTTAAGCTTACACTGAACAAACAACAAAACAAAGCTGTTTTAAGGTATTGCAGAGACTAGAAATGCAAGTGAAGTTTTACATTAATAGCTAAGGAGAAGTTGGCCCTGAAGCTCAGAATTATGTACTCTGGCTGAAACAACTTCCTACTTTCATTTCCTTTATGTACCTATATTAGAAGCTTTATAGCTGAAAAAGTGACTGCATATGAGATTCTTTGTTGAAACTGTGTGTTTGACATAATGATGCCTGCAAATAGGCCAGAATTAGCAGCTATTCAGCAGTTTGCAATGGAATGAGGGCTTACACCTGGGCCCACAAGTTCCCATTATTCTAAAGCCATGCACTAGCTGAAAACTCTTTCCAAATACTGATTTGCATATTTTCAGAAAGCTGTAAAGTATGTGAGGTTATTTCACCCTGACATGGAGAAACACATCCAAATCCCAGCAATGAGGAGTGCTGAAGTCAGCATGTGGTGTAAAAAGACTTAAAATACTGTTAGGTTTCTGAATTGAGCAAATGCAGAACTTGTGGACTTAACCCCAGTTTATATTTGCACCGATATCTATAGTGATTGCTGCCTTCACTGGGACTGCTTAGTCTCTGTCAGCTTATTTAGTAGCTTGATTGTGAGCATTTATGTTTGTGACATTAGTAATTTTATATAGGCTGGAAGGAGTTGGAGCCATCACAGGTGTGAACAGGTCAGTGCCTGTGCAGTCCGGCAGTGGCCCCAGCTAGCTGATGCACACCCATGCTGGGCTGTGGGTGCACCTCCATTGCTTCATTGCCCCCTGGGGTGCCCAGTCCAGCCAAGCTTCTCCAGGAGGAGAGATCATTAACCAAAGGGCAGGTGCACCAAAGGAGACTTAATAAGCAGTCAGTTTTCTTCTCAATAGCACTTTGTTCTTTGCTGTAAATGGAGCAGTTTGAGCAATTTCCAAAGTAATTTCTGTCACTACCTTTGGTGAAAATGCTTTTGCAGTAAAGACTAGAAATAGTAATTCTGGTATTTCCTCCTATTTTATTATATAAAATTTGTTCCTTAGTCTTGAGTTGTAGCAAAGCATGAAGTTCAAATGGTAAATCCCTCAGAAAAAGCCAATGGAAAGGTGGGCCATTTTAATTGCATGTAACATTTAAACAATAAAAGAGATTGACGGTCACCATCTCCTGAAAATGATCATCTACCTTCAGAAAAAAGCTCTAACTTTCCTGGTGATAATACCTTTGCTTTTTGACTACCACAGAGGAATTTTTCCCAGTGTAACTGTGCATATATCTGCACGTAGCCTTTACCTATATATTATACCTATATATTACCTATATAGCATAATATTATTCTGCACAGCTTTCAGAGTGTATAATATTAATAAAATACTCTGTTTACATGCACTTTCATTTTGTAGCAGAAAAACTGAAGTAATATAAATTCATTTTTATAGTGGTTGGTGTCAGTTAATACATTGTTTTACCAGCAGTAACATATTGTAATATAAATTTCTTATTAAGTTAGTGTAGAACAAGGTTTAGGTGACATTACTTGTGAATTACAATTTATTTGTGACTATGACATAATTTAATGCAAACATACTAAAATGGATTGGTCTAATCAGATTGATGGTTTGTACTTTTACTATTCATAGTATTTAGAAGAGTCCATCTTATATGTATGTAAAGAAAAGATTATCAGCTATTTACTGTACTGATATATAGCTTCATTAAAAGGGCTCTGGAGATACATGTAAATCATGAAAGAAAAGCTTGTGATGTTTCCACTATAAAATCGTGCTGAAATTCCCTTTGATTTTTTTTATGTTGCTTTTGTATTCATGTGAATTTTATGTTTGAATACTTTTTATGGGAAAAATTTTTCTGTTTCTTTGCTTAAGTTCAAAACTCCCCTGCTCTTCTGAAACCCATATAGTTAAACCTACCTAAATGATTTCGCTTCTTCAGATAAATGTAAATCTTGACTTGTTAGAAGTTGATCATAGAATAATACATGTGAAAGAAGGAGTGTTTACTGTTACCTTACAGTTTAGTGTTACCTCACAGATGGTGGGGTCACACTTCACAAGGTCAGGAGATTGAAAGAAAATCAGTGGGACCAGAATCTTTCTAAAGAGAAGTGCAGAGCTCAAAAGGTCCAAGTCTATCTCCTTTAGCAGCTACTTATACTTTTTGAATTATTCAGATACCTGGCTTGATAAAGAGTCTTAAGTCACATACTTCACATTAACATTAACTTGAAATAGTCTTGAATGTTTTGATTTAGCGTAGAGTGTCCATAAGTACAAGGAGAAGAGCAAGAGCTTGAGCAGGAAGGAGAATGGGAGTTGAAAAGGCAGCGGAGAGGCACTGTGGTGAGCGGTGGGGCTTCTGGAAATGCAAGTCTGAAGAAAGCCTTTTGAGCTGTTTGTGAGAAGGTTCCCGAAAGCTATTATCGGCTCAAGGATGATGTTTACCTGGCTGTTTTTTCACCTGAGTCCTCGCTAAGTATTTTATAAAAGGGAAGGATCTTAACACTGCTTTGGAAAGATGGAATTTATTTCTTAAGTCTCTGGAGGCCTGCTGGGAGTCATGGGGAATAGACAGCAATGCCTGCCTACATGAAGAGATACGGTTTAAGTCTTCAAGATAGTGTTACCAACAGGTTACTTTGCTGTTGTTCTTTTCTGTGTTTGGGGTCTTTTTACTAATTTGAGCTTTTTTTAAACTTCTGTTTGTAATTAATACTGACCTGAGACCAAAGACGTAAAACCACAAAGGTGGACTTTCAGGCGTTGTTTTGACTAACCTGGCTGATGAATCTGTGGGCCTGCTCACAGATACTCTGTTCTTTATTCAGATTCCTTTGCTACTGCTTTTCTCTTTCCTCACTTCCTTTTGCCCCTTTGCAATTGAAAGATGTTCTTCTTGTGGCTGAACTGAAAAATTAAAGGGAAAAAACAACTTCAAACCTATGAAAACGTGTCCTTCAAGCTCAAATTATTATTATTATTATTATTATTATTATTATTATTATTATTGTTAGGCATTTGAACTTTTATTTGTTTCGTTAATTCCAGTTGAGCTCTGAAATAATTTAAGTTGATCCCAAGTTTCATTTGTGATTTTGCAGGGGTGGGGAAATCACTCTTCTCTTTTTTTTAGACACTTGCTCTCTTTTACTCTTTTACTCTACTTTCTGACTTTAATTTTGCTGTGATTGCAGCAAGCTGCGCATTGCTGGGCTAATTCCTGTTCTTGTGCCCTTCCCATGTCAGTGGGAAGAATAGCATCAAACTAACTGGGATCATTCAGTAGTTCCAGTCAGTTTAACATTGCTGCCACTGCCACAAAGCATCAAACTTTATATTGTAGGAGAAGAAAACACACTCATGCGATGTGATGAGCCTAGAGGCTTCTTCCACTTCGGTGTTTAAACAGAAAATGTAGAAGGCTTTATGCTAACCCCCAAATGTAGAGCTAGCTGCAAATGCACAGAATTTCAATTGAATATGAAACACGTCCTTTAAAAGCATCACACAAAGAGTATTTTTTCAGGGTTTTGAGCAATTTGTTGGTTTCATTTTACCTCCTATGCTTTAATGTTCTTTAATATCGCATTTTGTATTCTTTGTACATGCCCTGGTGTGTTCCTGTGTTTTCTGCCAAACACAGATGTACATGCACACGTGTGTGCACATACACACACACATACATGCACACATTGTCCAGGGAAAATGTGTGCATGAGAGTATGTTCATACCTTGTCTGACATAGAGACAAGAAAAACAGTAGAACACTCCCATGAAAAACAAAATGTTGCCTACAGCAAGTCTCTCAATGCCACGAACAGCACACGGGCTGTCATGGCATGTCAGCCTTCATCCACTGCCCGGTCTGTATTGGGACTGAAGCAAAGCAGCAGCCTATGACTTTAGTTAACTTTTTTAAGTTTTCCTCTGACAGATGGATGAGCAGTTTCTGTGAAGCTTTCATCTGTTTACTCGTGGGCTTTTTTGACTCCATGAATTTATTATTAATGTGCCAAATTACGTTGTTTGTACCAAGGGTCAGATCATCATTTATAGCTTCTGTGTAGACTGAAATAAATCCCACTATTGGGACAGACCATTCACTCCCTTGTGCTGCTGGCACAGTGCCTGGTGCTCCCTTTGATCCAGCGGGTTTCAATTTATTTTTGCTCTTTGTAAAGCTTCAGGCTGCTTTGATAATTAATACCCAAGAAATGTCATGTGTGAGGCTCGCTGACAGTCGCATTGAAGAAAATAGACCGATTAAGATGGGGAGAGAAATATATGTCAATAAATTAATAGAAGTAACATTTTAGCTTGAAGGACTGCAGATTTGGGCAATGTCGGCTTTTTTTGGGGGAGGGAGTTTTTTCTTTGGGTTCAGGGTTTCTTCAGGCATTCTTTTATTCCCATTGCCTTCTTTCAGAGTGTATGTGTTCAAATCTAGGTGAGCTGCTGTGGTTAAAAAGGAACCGTACTAGCAGGCAAAAATACCTTGTAAGCTGAAATGAGAGATAGCTAGGTGCTCCTGCCTGGTGCTGATGGGATTACCAGGTCCTGTGAATCACTCAGGCAGAAAGGCCTGAGGTGACACTTCAGACTTGTTATTACACCAGGGATATTGGTTCCATTTAAAGTAAGAAAGTAGGGTCATCTTAGTGTGGTTCAGTTCAAAGCTTTGAAAATGCCTCTTGCTGGAAAGATCTGAAGTAAGCAGTTTTAGTCCTTCTGCAGCACAAGCATGTCGATGGCTGAAAGAAGTGGCAGCTTGAGCTGGTATGCTTGCCCTGTGCCCAGCCCCCTCTTTAAACCAAAATTTCTTTTAAAACAACAAATTATAAGAAAGGGTGACTGAAAACTATTTTGTAAGCAGTTCTCTTGTTTGGAAGATGCTGTGTAACAGAGGCTGTTCCTTGCCTTTGATTTTTCTTTTTAAAAGAATTTTAAAACCATGTAGTCCTTGTCCTAGGATACGCTCATTACAGAATTCAGTGATGTTCCCTGAAGTCACAGTCTAGCTTGAACTGTTTCCCCCGGCTATACAATGAGACAATTTGACTTTGCATGAAGTTTTGAAAACCATATGCTGGGATAACGTTTCAGCTTCATGCTCTCTCTGCACCTCAAATGACAAAATCCACTTTGAAGTGCTTTTTCATACTCCCTACCACTGCCTTTTGCATGTGAATGAATATTAATCAAAATAGACCTGCGCTCACTTTTGTTTTTAATAGGATGTTCTGTCACCTCTTTAATTTTTCTGTCTCTTGAATTTCCTGTTTTTAAAAATTTTATTTTATTTGTAGTGCCAGGCCCTATACCTGCTAAGTCGGTGAAAGGAACTCCTTTTGAAGATAAGATCTTCCTCAACTGGAAGGAACCTGTGGATCCAAATGGCATCATTACTCAGTATGAGGTAATCATTAAACAGCTAACAAGCATTGGATAGAGCTAGGAAAGAGCAGCAAGAGAGGTGGCTGATGGTGGGTGTTTGCTCTGTAGGCAGCTATTCAATTATATGCTGCTTTCATTTACAGATTATGGGATTTTGTGATCAGATATTCAAAAATCATAATTATTGTGCATTTGTTGTTGCCTGGCTGTCTCTGTCAAGCAGCTTTGACATATGACTATAACAATATTACAATCCACGTGGGAGGTGCTAGTTTTTAAAATCTTGTATCATTACTATATAGTCTTCCAAAGCCATGACAGCCATGATCTCTGAAATCTTCTTTGTTGGAAAAGGAAGTTACATGAAAAGCAAGATGGTTATCAGATTTGGAGCAATGTTTTTTTAGCTTTGTCAAACCTTTAGGTATCACCCTGCAAAGAAACCTCCATATATACTCTAATTAAAGTGTATTTAGCCTTCTGGGGACCTCCACAGGAGGTTGGCAGGAAACACAGTTGATTTGAGGAAGAAACACCATTCTCTTCAGCACCGCTTTTTTAAAGGACCAGAGGACAAAATATTGCATAGTAATGAATTACAGGAGGAAGAGAAACTAACCAAACAAAACCCCTTAGATTCTGTTTATCTATTTACTGCTAACACAGTTTCTTAAATAGTGTGGGTTAACCCTGGTGAGCAGCTCAGCTCAGCTCACTCAGCTGCTCACTCAGTCCTCCACAGTCGGATGGGGCGAGAATCGAAAGGGCAAAAGTACAAGCTTTTGTGTTTTAATCATATCCAAAATCAGCACCTTACAAGGTGCTAGGAAGAAAATTAAATCTATTCCAGTCAAACTCAGTACATTAAGAAATCATTGCTGATTTTAAATATATTAGGTTTGGACAGCATTTTAATGTGATTATTAGAAAAGGAGAGGGAAACGTATTAAGGAAAAATAAAGGGGTTTAGTGGAGGTGGGGAGGATGATGGGGATGTCGTAATTGCAATGTAACAGTGAAATTTCACATACATGAACTAAAATCACAAGCAAAGAAAGATGAAGGGCAGCTGCATAGGCTTTACAAGTGAAGCAGTCTCTACAAGTCCCCATGCTATCCCCAAGATAACTGGGTAGCATTCTTTTCCTTTCCAGTTAAATTAGCCTAATCTGCTTGTGCCAAAAACTGCAGCAATTGTTGCAAAACTAATTCTTTTCACAGGTCAGCTATAGCAGTATAAGGTCATTTGATCCTGCAGTTCCAGTTGCAGGACCTCCACAAACTGTTTCAAAGCTGTGGAACAGCACACACCACGTCTTCTCACACCTGCATCCTGGTACTACTTACCAGTTCTTCATACGTGCAAGCACTGTCAAAGGGTTTGGACCAGCGACTACAATCAATGTGACAACCAACATTTCAGGTAAAAACGATAAATAAGAGCAGGGAAAAAAATAAAGGGTAATGGTTTTGGATTTTGGTTTTGGATTTTTTTTTTAAGACTGGAAAAATCATGCCCTGGTGTGGAATGGAAAAGAAAACCCCTAAGAAAAGCCTGTCATGTTGTGAAACTATAGTACTGAAAATGTTTTTGAGCATATTTGCCAGAGTAGCATAAGTTCAGGGATAAATCCTTGCATGACATGAAAATTGCACACCTGTAATGGTTAACTGTTTGATTTTGTGTAATCTACTTTCATCTAAAGATTATGAAGTGCTGTACAAACCTTAACTAATTAAGCCTTACAGCACTCCATAGGTCATTAAGTATCGTATTTGTTTTGCAGATTAGTAAAGTCAGATGCTGACTTACTCAAGGTGACACCACTTAGTAACATGCAGCTATAACAGAATTGGGGTGGTTAGGAGGAAGTGTGAATTTTTTTTTGCCAGATTCATATAGGCCTGCTTCCTTGTGCCTTTATTCACTTACCGCAGAGCACCAAGATTGGCACTATTTGTCTAAACAACACACTGCAAACTCTAGAAGAAAATGACGTCAAATGCCATGCCTTAGCTTTTTTTTTCAGTATTCTCAAAAAAAAAAAAAAAGAAAAAGCTGCTTATGAAGTTGATAGCAGAAGATAAGTAAATCGTTATATCTAAAGAGTTGATTTTATGACATCGCAACTTTGGAGCTTGGAAGAGAAGAATTCAGTCATTTAAAAATTTAAGCATCACAAAGTGGGCTATTTTCCTTAATATCTGCCATAATGAAACTAATATTGTCCTATAAAGTAAAGTTAATAATGTATGGGAATGCACCTACCATTTCTATGGGAAACTACTCACATAGTCTCCTCACCCGGTTCCCAAAAACTTGTGCATAAATTAAAATGTGAGAAAAATCAGGCTCCTTGAAAGTGAAATGCTGTAGTTGTTACAGTCAAATGGAACAACCTATTGAATTGCATTCCAACACATGGGCGCTAGCACTCTGTATACCCCAAACCCCAAAGAAAAACCTCCAACCATCAAATCACCAAAAAAAGACAATCAAGCGAATTGTTCTTTTCTGTTTATCTAGCTACTAGGTTGTTTTGAAGTCTAATATTTTACCCAGGTTCCTTTATGGTCCTTGTGTTTCTTCACAGCAAATCCCAGTTCATAAATTTTCATGGATAATGGTAGTGTAGTACTTACATACTTGTCTTCTAACCATTTTGTAGGAGGAAAAAAAAAAAGAAAGAAAGGTGTAACTATGTAGTAGCTTGCTTGCGTGTCTGTCCCCCAGACATTTCAGTATTTTGAGAAATAAGCACCTTAACATGTTTAGACTGTTTTCCACCCAGAAATTTCAGGAATTTTGGCCGGAATCCCATCAACCATGCTTTCTAGACACAGTGTGCGTCTGTTAGTCGACAAAACACGATTAATACAAGGAAATCTTAAAGGCAGGCTGTGACACCCTTTGTATTTGAATTTCAGCCTGTTGTTTTTTTCATCTTGCTTTATGCTGAACTGTTGTCTAGTTTCACTCTGCATAGCTGGCACTTTTTAGGAAGCAATGTTTTTCAGGAAATGTGAGCTTTATTTTAATGATGAGTGAAATTACTCATTTTGAACAAGCTTACAAGTAGTTTCTGTGATCCTAGTGAACATGGTGTAAACAGTAATTTATAAATGAACATTAAATACACACTGTTTCTAGAAAATAATATTTCCTGAAATAAGAGTAATATTTATGTTCATCTCAGATCTAATGAAGTGAAGCTTTCAATCTCTCAGTGCTCTTCTATCTATTGATATATTATTGTAAAATTAATATGACTGAAATGATTGATATCCTGCTAGGAAACATCTTTTTTGTGAAAATTAATTTTGAAATATACAGGCATCATTAACAATATAAAGATATATAAAAAACCCCCAACCTTGCAGATAGTTTTCAAGCTTGATAAAGATTAATAATTAATATAAATCTATTATTTTTTGAATCACAGAAAAACTTCTTTCTTTCCTTGTGCTAGAGCTGGAGTCAACAACAATATTACCAGTAGGGACTGTAACAGGGTTGTGGCAGGAGAATAAAGTTGGATGTTTAAAGTAATCACCACCACCAGCCATCCAGCCTACAACATGAGGGTTGCTGCCATGAAGACCTGACAGACAGTTCGTTAGTGAATCAGTTCCTGAACTGCTTCTAGTTTTGACTTTGATCTTGTTTTTTCTTAATACGCTGGGCTGAAGAATGCAGCGGTTCAGGAGCTGATCAATAAGCAGCTTGACCATGCATTGTTAGAAATGGATGGGGAAATCGGCATGCGAATATGCTTCCCTGTACAGTTTTAGTCCACAGATATATGCCTATCCAAGCCCAGTTTTCCTGCACTTGACTTGGTATTGGCATGGTCTCCTTTGACCTATAAAAGGGTATGTAAAAGGTTCTTAAATTGTTGGAGAAGGAAAAAGAGAGGTGTTAGAGAGTGTGTCTTCAAGATGGTGATTATAGTTCTTTGTAAGGTAGAAACAGTGAAGACAAAATGAGATTTTGTAGTCTTGGGGTTTCTTGGCAGTCACCGCCTCCCTCTATTTCTATCCTTGAGTAAATCTGTTTGACTTGATAGGTACCATAATTTGAGGGAGAGCAGTAAGGTTGTCAGTTATTGGTGAAGTCCCCATTCATGCTGTAGTAGAAGATTGAGCCTGACTAGAAAATCATTAAAAAAGACTCCTGTGGCTGGTGAAGATTGTGGCTTTGTACTATATTGCAAGCAGCCATAATCTCATGAAACTTCGAAATGCTTTCACTGATTTGTTTCTTATTCTTTTCCTTCCAATATTAATCAGCTCCCACTTTACCGGACTATGAAGGAGTCGATGCATCTCTCAATGAAACCGCTACTACAATAACTGTACTCTTGAGACCAGCACAGGCCAAAGGTGCACCCATCAGGTAAAGAAAAGAAATTAAACCCCCTGAACAATCAAGATAATTTTGGGGGGTTAATTATATGCTGTATGGAAGCTGATGGAGCTGTTCATTTCCAAATGACATTCATTTGACATTACTGTTGTTTTTCTTAGCTAGGCTGAGCTTGCCGGGAGATCTGTAATGAAAAAGATTTTTTTTCTTTTTTCAATAGTCATGACCTGAATCATCCTGCTGGCTGTCCTGTTTGATTTAGGGTCCCCAGGACCAATCTCCTATCCATTATCATTTCATTTTACTTTCTCACAGTGTCTCTGAAATATGAGGTTGAAAGGTGTTTGTCAGAAAGTGGATTTGAAAATAACACTTCCTCTCCAGTGCTTCACATCAGCTATTCTATAGCATATGTGAATGACTGCAAAATTGGAAGCTCAGAGGAAATGAGAGAATAATAGTGATGAACACAAACTATTTGACCTTTTTCCTCTCAGAATGCTTCTTACTAGAAATCATGTAGCAAGCTATTAAATTTTATTTGCCGTGTCCTATAATCATATTAAAGTGTTTCATTTATGTTTACTTTGAGGGGTCTTTCACTTTCTGCACTCTGTTGAGAGATAATTTAATTCTGTTTGCAAAGATTAGTCCGCATCCTGCTCTTTGATTCTACTTGTTAGTGCAGAAATGTTGTGATATTATTTGGTTCCATTTGTGTTTTACTGATGTGGCTGCATCAGCAATATTCAGGGACAGGGTTGACTAATTGGAGGTTAATTAGCTACCGAACATCAGAACCTTTTCATGCTCTTACCCTTGTGACATTTTAGAGAAATGCAAGCTAATGCACTTCATTCTGTGTTACGCTAAGTCGGTTGCTGTGGCTCAGCTGCTGTCAAGTCATGTGCTTGAGCCCTAATATTCCCTAATAGGAAAATAAACCATTTCTTACATCTGTTTCCATTAAGAGAAACGTATGTTTTACATGGATGTTTTAGGGATGAGTCACATACCTATAAGTATTTATATATGCTTGTCATATAGTCACCTTTATGACTGATATGCTGAAGTTATTTTTTTATATTCTGTCATAGAAGATAATCTGAAGTCATCCATTTTATAGGAGATACTGGTGAGATTTATATTCATAAATAGTAATCCCATACATTTCTGAAATACATAGTTTCTGAAAGATTGACCTGGACAAAACCTAGGATTTTTCGGGGTGTGAAGAATGATAAAATGGACAGGACTACATCCAGTACAGAACTTGGATTCCTTAATAGGGGTTTGTTGAATTGATACGGTAGAAACAAGTCCTGTGATCTGAAAATGCTCCCAAGTTATACAAGTGCTTAAACTCACTACGCACCTTTGTAGGTGCTTTGAAAGCCTTC
>JBCJKH010070030.1:9659-22232 GCA_039877255.1 Loriculus beryllinus
AGTATTGTGTGCAGTTCTGGTGTCCTCAACATAAAAAGGACATGGAACTGTTGGAACAAGTCCAGAGGAGGTCACAAGGATGATCAGGGGACTGGAGCATCTCCCATACGAAGACAGGCTGAGAAAGGTGGGGCTGTTCAGCCTGGAGAAGAGAAGACTGCGTGGAAAGCTCATAGCAGCCTTCCAGTACCTGGATGGCTGGGGGATGACTCTCTGTTAGGGACTGTAGTGATAAGACAAGGGGTAATGGGTTAAAGCTTAAACAGGGGAGGTTTAGATTGGATATAAAGAGGAAGTTCTTTATTGTAAGGGTGGTGAGGCACTGGAATGGGTTGCCAAGGGAAGTTGTGAATGCTTCATCTTTGATGGTGTTCAAGGCCAGGTTGGAGGAAGCCTTGGGAGGCATGGTGTAGTGTGAGGTGTCCCTGCCCACGGCAGGGGGGTTGAAACAAGATGATCTTAAGGTCCTTTCCAACCCTAACTATTCTATGATTCTATGGTTCAAGATAGTGAGATTTAATTCAGTTATTTTTTTTTTGTGCCACACCTATCCTGTTCCCTCAGCCTTCAAAGAGCTGAGTAATAAAAGGAAATATGCTATAAGATTTTTATTTATCTGTTTAATCTGAACAATGTAATAGAATTAAAATAGTGAATTACTACAGAAGCACATAGCTTTTTGTAAAACTGTTATGGGACACTGAAATTAAATAGCCTTATATCCTTTTTACAAGCTACTTTCAGGAGCAGCTGCAGGGAATTAGCAATGACTGATACTTGGTCTTTGTTTGGCTTTCCAGGGCAGGTCCCATCGAGTGCCTGGAATCATGAGGGGCAAGTGCCTCCTTATCTAGGCTGCACCAGAGAGAGGGAGGGAAGGAAGGCAGGCTGCACTGGAGTTATATCAGTGTTAAATTAATTGCTGTAAAAGCCTGGTTTCCTGTGGGGTTTTTATCTTGGCTTGAAAGCAAACCAACACAAACTGCATTTTAATACAGCCTACTATACAAGCACTGACGATTTTCACTGCTGTAATTTGAGGCTTCTAATGTTTCTCACCCTCTTAAAACAGCAGTTCCTCTTGCAGGGCATGCAGGCTTTTCCATACAGCTTACACAGACTCCAGAACACTTTTCTTTCAGAACCTAAAAAATCAGCAGATCTGTTCATAAGCATGTGGTTGCATTACCTAGGAAATGAAGTCACCTGAACTCAGCTCTAACTATAAACAGTCCTCCTCACGTTTATCATGTTGATGGCCTCTGAGGATATGAAAGAACTCCATGCAATGAATTTGGCTTTCTTATGAAACAATCTCTTGAAATTTAGGACTGTGAAGAACACTGCTTCATAGCTGCCCAGAGTGCCATTTGATATTGCCACAGCATGCTCTGCAGACTTTTAAAGTGAATCATACTTGGAAAAAATCTTGGGAGAAGGGAGTCCTCATTTGTGATTAAGGTTGTGAATGTGTGCACTGTGAGCAGAGCAAACTGATAAATGCACACTTGAATACTGGAAAAACACATTAGTCAATACTGCTGCATCAGAGGGAGTTAGATTCCTCATAAGTTTATAGCTAGACGTTAAATACATAGAGAAGAGGTATCTTTTCTACCTGAGGTTACCTTTGACTGATTTACATCTTGAAGTATGAGCAATAGATCCTGCCTTCTGCTCTGTCATGTACCCACTTAGCTTAGATCGCTATACTGAAACTACAAAATACGTGGTAGTAGTTTTGCCTCATGCAGGAAGAAGTCATTCTGCTGCAGATTTGAACCTCAGCAAATCACACTTTGAGAGAAGAGGATTTGATGCCTGTGCAAGGTGATGCTTGAAGACATTTAGGAACTGAATTAGATTTTTTTTTTTTCTCCAAAGAAAAAATAATATAATTCATAAACTATTGGACACAGTAGCAGGTTTTTAGCTGATCTATTCAAGTATTAGATTAATTCAGTGTGAAGCTATGCTTTGGTTATGGAGAATCCTCTGCTCTGGGAAGTCCATCGCCCTTTTAACCTCCATAGCCCTGGCCAGATCCCACTGGAGTCTACACAAGTACCTGCGGCGGCTGATGACACCCCAGCAGCACAGGAGAGCTGGGAACAGGTACAATAGTTGCATGACTTGTTATTTCCACTTGGGAAACTTCAAGTAAAAACATAATGAAAATATTCACATCTTCTGCTTCCAACCATGAAAGCAAATGTGACATGGTTTATCTGAAATAATCTGACCAGCACTTTCCTTGCCACAGCAGTGATGAAGACATTTTGTCTGTGGCTCCAAAACCAAAAGATACCAAAACAAGATACCAAGTACTCCTGATAATTAATATCCAATTTCCTGCAAACACAATCCATCTTTTCAGGTCACACTCTACCAACATACTTGGACATTTGACTTGCTGTTAGGAATGGTGACTACCTGTGAGGACAGCTGAAAGCAACACAGGGTTCCTCATAATTTGGATTCAGTGGCTCATTCCATTTGTATTTGAACAATGACATTTAATTCTCACTAGATTATTCAGTGTGTGCTTGAATTGTGGGCTACTGAGTGGTCCAAAAAAGGGAAATAAATCCATTTAATTTCTTTTTATTCCCTGTGCTTTAAAATAGTGCTCAGTTCATCTGCCAAGAGTCATTGTTATGATGGGTTACACAGAGATAAGAACGTATGCAGTGAGTCCTAATGTTTGATCTACACATAACACCAAAGTCCTTAAAGGCTCATAAACACAAAGGATACCTTCAACATGCAATATACATGCCACGCACAAAGTAAAAATAGCAATTAAAACGTATTTCTTGATACCATTCTGGTCTTATCCTGACTATAAATGGAATTAGTCTTCAGACACTTGGAAGAAATTAATTTGCTTTTCTAACTGCATTCAAAATATTTTTGGCATGCTTTCAAGCCTGACTGTTAATGTAATGCCTCATGCAGTTTGAGACTAAAGGTTATTTCACTGTGTTTAGGCATCATTGTTGAGTGAGAACAGTTAAAAAATATTTGAAAAGCAAGAGTATTAAAGAGAACTACCTAGCTAAAGTTTATTATTTATGTTTAAGAGGTTTTCAGTATGACAGACTGCTTCATTTCTGTGTTTTGTTTCACTTTCCTGCTTTTCTTTTCAACCAAAGAGAGAAAGGAAAAAACCCAAAAAACAAAAAAAAAAACATTCAGCTGCCAAAGACTTTTTAACAAAGAAAACTGCTGGAGTATTCTTGTCTTTAAACTGACAGCATGTACCACAGCTGGAAGATTCATAAAGAAAAGAAACATGAAATGACACAAAGAAACTCGACAAACATCTTCCATCTACAAGTGCTCTGAAGCTCTATTTCTGCAAAAAGAGCTTTGATACTTTGGCAGTAGTAGTCTTCCCTGATAATTGTGTTTGACAGAAATTCCTTTAGAAGTCAAAATGAGCCTATTACTAAGCACATTTGCTACTAGGGAGACAAAAAAGGAGCTTTTACCAAGCTATTCATTCTTCTTGCATATTTTTACCTAAGTGCCTCTCTCTGTAAACTTGTGCAAATATTTGGAAGCTGGCTTTTGTTACACAGTTCAGTTTCCCCCACCTGCTGTGGAAGGGAGGATTCTGCATTTCCCAGTGCCAGAGTCACTCCAGATTTAAGTACTCTGAGAATGAAAATCATCCCCCTGTCCATTTTTAAATGTTATCTTTAACATTACTCATCCAAAGCAGTGCTTTGATTAATGTCACAGGGGAATACTTGCATCTGTCAGTGCAAGTGGCACCATAAGCTTATTTCTGTTTAGCTCCATCTTCTCCTTTCTAAAACCCTTGAGCCTGTACATTGTGGCCACCCATCATTAAAGACAGACTAGAATAGCTTCAAAGGAAAGGCAAACTTTCCTGTATTTTCCTTTACTTTGCTGTATTGGATTCCTGATGGAATTTAACAGAGGTTAATTTATTCTGCTTCTGGATGTTCTGCCTACCATTTCTTTGATTCTCTGCAACAGATTTGCAGTCATAGAATATTTGAAATTGGCCTCAAGCCAGAATCTGACAAGGTTTCCCTGGGTGATTTTTCCTCTCCATTTAGTTGATGTATTCCAAACACCACTGTTTCTCTACAGAGACATCACCCTTCCCCCTAAAACAAACAAACAAAATAAATCAGAAAATATAACCCCTGAGTGGCATCAGTGCACTTTTTTTTTAAGTCAGCCACTAAAGTAGGTGAAACAATCATGGATTTATTGGGGTTGAGTAGTACTGAGGAAGTTGGTCATGCAAGGCACATATTATCAGTATCTGCATCAATGGGCAAGTTTATGATGGCCTCCTGCTCTATGATGCTGATTCACAGATTCGGAAACCACTAAGGCTGATTGTGTTTGGCCATTAAGGAGGGACATGTTTATGACCTCCTGAGCCACAGAAATAAGCTGTCACTCCTCCAAAAGCATACTTTGACAAAGCTGTACTGTGCAAGGAGAACCCCAAATTCCTGGCCACACTTTGTTCCTGAATATCAGTGGCTGAATTTTTTTTTTATCACAGTAGTGTTTTAACGACAACATTGGTCTTTAAGAGAAGATAAATACGTAATTTTCCCTTTTTACAATTAATGGTTTCCCTTATTTCTACAGAATCCATAAAATGCAAAAGCACATCGTGGAAAGGAATGCGCAAGTGAAGTCAACTGCTCTGCAAAATATTCAGAATGTTTTAGCAGAAATCCTTGTAGAGAAGTGCCTTAGGTTTTAAGCCCTCAGTTGTATCCAGTATTTCTGAAAAAACATGGAGGGCATAAACTCTAGAGATGTTATTTAATCTTAAAAAGACATTTTTCTCTGTAACTTACTTTTCATAGTGATTGGAAAGCAATGCAAAATTCCAACTTGAATAGGTCTGCCTGAAACCTCACTTCTGTGCAATATACAGCAATATCAAGTTTTGTTAAAAGTAGTGAAGGTAGATGGAGACACATTAAAGTCCACAGTTCTGTATTAGAAAAAATCAGGTGGAACTAGTTGTCTCTGAGGCCACCTGAGTACTAATGTAATTCACCCTTTCCTTTAAGAATTTGTTTTAGCCCTAGATACAGGGGATTGTTCAGACTATGCTAATCTGATTGCAAGTAAGAGGTTAAATATTATGTTTATATTCTGTTATGTATAACCTTCACTGCTTTTGAGAAGCTTCTCTCAGAATGTAATTTTTAACTCTGCTTTATACAAGCAAGTATGCAAACAGCTCATGAGGATACCTGCACACCACATTAGGCTGATGATATTCAGACTATCATCCATAATTTGCCTTGTTCTGATAACAGTGATTTTCTTTCACTGGAAGCAACACATGCCATTCTGTTTGGGCCAGCAAAATCAGACTTATTTGGGTAAGAGTTGGTACAGGAATGCACAGTCATGATAGTCAGCTGAATATGGGAAAAGCTATGATCAAGTACAACTGCTGTCAGTGGGCTGGCAAGATGACTATCATGAGTCTGTCTCTTCACAGCTAAAACACAAATGCCTTCAATCTCAAGTTTATTGTTAATGTGGAAGCCTGTTGGTATTTAATACTATGATCACCAACTTCTGACCTCCTACATTTGATTTCTTATTTATTCCCCTATCAAAGGAAATGCAATTAATTTTATTCAAAAAACTATGAAGACAAAAAGCAAAGATTCACATTTAAAAAACTGATTGGCCCAACAGCCAAATGATAGTGAAATAATCTCTGCTTGAATTTAGTTTAGTTTTCCTATATTTCAGTGTTTAATTATTGACTGAAAGGAACTAAATACAAGTACATACACGGAAGACTCAGCCTTTTTTATAAACAAAAAAACCCCAACTTAACAGAAACCAAAACACCAGCCACACACACCTTAGTCCATTCCCCACTTTTTGTTTACTTTACCTGAGAATCCAAAGGAAGAACACTGACCAAAACACGGATCATGATGATGTTATAATCACAAAAGAAAATAGATAGTCCTGATTATTCAGCTTGGAGTCTTCTGAACCCAATCAACAGTATCTGAGATTAAAAAAAAGGCACCAAAACACCCAAACTACACTCTGTTCCCAGGCCTTTCTTAAAAATACTGCTAGCAAATCTGAGTTAAATTCATTAGCAACCATAGAAAGTACATGCATAAACAGCAACTTAAGCATGAATAGTAAGTCTGAATTGCAAATCAACCCTAAACACAGGAAAATTTGAAAGTGAAATAGAATTCAGTGAGATTTAATTAAGAATAAATTAAAGCATTACAACCACTCCTAATACCACTTTTTCCTACCTCTTTCAGTAGGAAAATAAGAACTGTCACCTGCCAAACTGCTGAAATACTGTTTTATAGAACCATATCGAGAGTGGGTTTTTTTTCCTGTGTATAAACATTTCTGTGCATGTTCATTACTTTTGTCCCATGTTGTTGTCATCACTAATTGCAATCCTCTGGCTAGAGAGCTTCTTAAAAAGAGTGGTGGGTGCAGGAAGAACCGTAGCTGTGGAAACTGAAGATGTAGACCTCCAGAACTTTCAGTAACTTTATCAGTCTTTCTCTGCAGACCTCCCCTGCCATCAGGGCTGTGAATTGTATACGTATACCTGAGCTGCTGTAGTTCATTGCATGATGTCTCCTCACAGTCCTATGAAAAAAATCTAAATTTCCCAGAAAGCTAATGATGGCTACTATTTCTTCTTGAGAGAAAAATAATATTGTCATAGGGTTTTGGTTATTCAAAATGTTTAGAGGAAGCCAGTAGGTACTGGGGAGAGACTTTTTAGCAGGGCCTATTGCAATAAGACAAGGGGTAATGATTTTAAACTAAAAGAAGATTCAAGCTAGATGTGAGGAAAAAAATCTTTACAATGAGGGTGGTGTAATTCCATGGAAGTACTCCTGTTGACAAATTCACCATCTCTTTTCACAACATCCTATAAAAGTAAACACTCATATTCTTTAAGCAGGTCAATGAGACGGCATATGCATGAGCTCTGTCTTGTTGGTGGGAGGTTAATATATTCCTACTCCATTAGCAGGCTGAGAGACATCATTTGTGTTAGATACAGCAACTGTTTACAATTCTAGCTTCAGCTATTTGCACTGAGGCTTAAACTCACTAGGCTGATGTCATTTAAAACATGCTAGGGAATAGCACATCCCTTTCCATCTGCTCATTTTGACCACAGAATTAGATCAACTAAAACAGACAGTAGTAATAAAGAAATCTAGAAGGAAGTATGTTGGAAAAATATGAAAAGGCAGAAGCAGAGAAGTTAAATAGCATTTTTCCTTACAGCAAAAATTGAAATCTTTCTTCAGATACAAGCACAATAGCATAATCATGGCTCTCCTTTTACTCAGAAAGCTGTATGTGTACTTCAAAGAAATCTGACTGACCTTCGCTGTACTACTTCTCAGTGCTCCCCATGATCACTGATTTGGTGAATACACTACAACAGTACTATCTGAAAGACAATTAAGAGCTGGGAACTACCTTGCCCTGTGGTAAACTCCCACCTGCATTAGCAGACACTGGTTCTCATCCACATGGTCTACCACAACTCCCTCGTCCAGCTTCTGGCTTAACAAGGATCAGGTGGGAGCTGCTGTCAGCTCACATGCAGGATTATTTACTGCTGACAAGCCACCACCAGTCATCAGATGTGTTTGATTGCTGCTTTTGGCATTACTGCAGTCTGCTGCCACAGCTATTTGCTATGTTTAGGTTTGATTGTCCTCCTCAATGGGAACAGATACCTGGGCTCCTCATTTTAGGACGGTGAAGCAGCTGTGGCCTCAGCATTAGCCAGACCACCACAGTTTGCCAAGGCTGGTGGCCACTCCCCAGCACAATTCTTCTGTCTGCAGCTTGCTTCTCCTCTCTCCAGAGAGTCACAGGTGCTGCTGCTTCAGCAATTGCAGGCTTCAGCAACTGCCGGCTTCAGCAATTGCCAAGCACACACATACTCCAAAACACTCTCCCAAAACAATTGTATTGCCATAAAAAGCCTGCTAATTGTACCAAATGCTTTTTCCAGGCAACAGAGAGCAGCACTACAGTGGAAGGGGGTGTGTGTGTGTGTCAGTTAAAGCCCACCAGCAGGGCAGCAAACAAAGGTAAGCAAGAAAGACTGTCACTAATGAAGAATAACAGAAACAATATTTCGGTATGTGTTTTGAAACAGTAAGTGCAGTGGAAACACTTCTTTGACACTAAAGATGGTGAGCTAAGGAATAAAATGAAAATCTGGTTCAAGCTCTCCCACACATGTGAGCAATGAGAAACCCAATTCACACTAGCCCAATTCAAGCACAACTCTGCTGCAACAGCACCAGCTGCTGTAGCAGCAGAGTCAGGCTAGGACCAGGTTACAGCACAAACGCAGTGCAGCCTTGAAGGGGTGCTGGCAGCATCAGTGCCACACCACTTTCTCTCCAGCTCTGCTCAGGAGGGCAGAGAGGTGGAGTGACAACACAGCTGTCTATGCACCAAAGGATAGCTGTGCCAGTGCAGGAAGCCTGATAAAATCCCCTCTGTCAAATTCAAGATCAAAAATATCATCTCTGTATACCCTATGATGGCAGAGAATACTGCTCTGGTTTGCAGGAGCTATACTCAGTCCCGTGAAATATTGTAACAGCCAGGAAGCTACCTGTGTAGATCTGGAGAATCCAATACTCTGAGAAATACCCCACTAATAATGAAAACAGGTACCGAAGACCTCATCAGGCATTACCTATGACACCCCAGATTTCAATACTCTGAAGAGACAGAAAAGCCTTGGAAGATTCAGTACAATTCCCCCATTACAATTGAGGAAATGCCTGTTGTAAAAAACTGAACAGGATCAAAACAAAGGTTCCTATCCCAAAATGGGAAGAGATTATGGCTGTTAAATCAGTACTTGTCACTTGGTCTCGTTGTGGTCTCCCACATATTTCAAAGTGACAAGAACACCATTTTCAATACAAGAAATAAGGTAGGGGAGCCATTCGTTGTTCCAAAACCTCTTCTAACTCCTTTATCCTTTGCTTTCCCACATTCATTAAATTCTCCTTTTCATGTCACTTCCCCTTCCAGTCACTTAACTCAGCTTGTAAACCATAAAGATAATTAAAATATTTTCTTAATGTCAAAATCATGTTTTTTCATACATTCCAAAACTAAATTGATACTTTGTGTCCTTCTGCACTTTTTTGTGCATTACACAGGCTCCTCCTTGTCACTTCTATTTGCTGCTTCCTTGAAGGGCTGCTGCTGGGAATGATCACCTTTCCCATGGCAGTTACTACAAAATGACAAAACCATCCTTGGTTTCCTCTCCCCAGCCTCCATCCAAATACAGATGAGGTGTATCACTAGTTTATGCCAGAAATCACAAGGCTTGGATTACAAATATTGAAGTCACTCACATATTCACCTAAGAGCTGCTCAATCTTCCTCTCTGTGCTGGGAAGTATTTTAGAATTTTTGTTCAGGTTTTGCTATAATTTTGTCAGACCAACTGCTAACCCCTACCAAGAACTCAAAGCAAAATTTGCATTATTTGACTAATTTGAGATAAATTCTGTCAAGATTACTGCTGTGACTGCTAGTATCTGTGTCTTTGACCAATGTCCCAATTCTTTGTTAGCACTGTGATGTTAAATAACCAAAATAAGACTTTTGCTCTTATTTTAGGGAAAAAAAAAGAAATTCTTAAAACAGGAGCAAGAGGGCTGCTTTACTAACTAGGCAAAGCTTTTCTTCAGTTTGCCAGGAAGCCTCACTTCCCAAAGTCTCTGGCTGGCTGGATTCATCACCCCTACAAGTAACTTGCTGTATAGATTATGGTTATTTTAGTTGCTTCTCAAACTCATTTTTATGATCCTGAAAACCTTCTTAGGGCTTTGCTGCGGCTTATATCTTACATGGCCTCTTCTAAAGTACTTAGAAAAATTCTCAGTTTTCTTTTATCTGTACCAAATACCCGATGGGTGTGCTACATGTGAATCATGTTTCAAATCAACTTATCTTCTTATCCCAGATGGCAAACCTCTTACCTTCCAAATCACAATTTTCCTGGTCATGCCCAACATAGTTTTTCTGTCTGACCACAGATCAGCTACCTGCCATTCCAGCATGCATTGCTTTGGGATTTTGCTTTGTTTAGATGCAGTGTTGTGGGTTTTTTTTCTGGTTTTCTTTTTTTTTTGGTGTTTTGTTTGTTTATTTGTTGGGGTTTTTTTTTTTCTTTTCCAGAAAATCTGATTCTTTTTTTTAGATTTTTTTTTTTTTAACTGTGTTCAAACAGTTGATGATTTTTTGGCCTTTGTTATAAAGCCTAAGAAGCAGTCAAAATGACTTCTGTGCAGTTTGCTTTTTTCAACAAGTTTTATATATATAAATACTTAGGAATTTGTAATATAAAGTAGTCATTAGTTTGAATTAAACTGAAGGAAGTTTAGTTTAAGGGAGAATACACACTCCACCAAAATGCATCAAAAGCACCAGCACAGATTATGTGCAGATACCACCAGGGTCCTCTGACGCCTTTCTAATGAGCAGCTTCAACATTAGTGGGAAGACCCCATCCAGTTCTTGCTAATTAGTTGCTAAAGTAATGATGGTTTCAATCACCCTGATGAAGTTGATGACAATGATTAATCTGGCTACTTAAGACATCTTGATTAAAGAGATATTTAATCCATAAATCATGAAACTTACTCCTGCTCAGCTTTATGACATATCTTTCATGACACTCAGGTGAGAAATTTTCCTCTATGCACTGTTATTCCTTCCAAGTATTTGTAAGGCTTTAGTAGAAGCAATAAATTTTAGCAGAAGAGTGCTAAACTAAAGGGCTCGAAGCAATACTGGGGTTGTAATTATTCCAGGCCAATGTAGCCATATAAAAATAGTAACTTCTTGAGGAAAGGAATTAGTAGACCAGTACAATAATATGATTATTGATAGCTTTCTAAGAAAGATTAATCTATTTAATTCATAGAGAGGAATCTCTATGTTAGATAATTTAATTTATATTGGCTAAATTAGGAATGAAAGGTTCATTTGATCTGAAGTCAAAAGTTACATCTCTATATCTTGCTGGTCTACATTTACAATAAAAGTTACCAACAATAAATCTATAAACACTATTCATTTCAAAGTGAGAAAGCTCCAAGAACAAGGCATTACCCAATGGAGTTTTGATCAAGAAGCTGTTAACATCCATCGATAAAATACCAACTGCTAACAAAGAGTAAGCAAAAAGCACCTGATCTCAACAGTACTCTGGAAAGCTTGCATATAAAGCACAGCTCAGAGAATGACAAGATCTCCTTTTCTCTCAATTCCCTTACTAGCCACAGGGCTGGTCAGACACCTGCATCCATCTGTCCCATGCACCTCATTTATGTGTTGCACACTATAGTGGCTTCACATGCTCCTTATGCTGCTGGTTGTAAACAGGACAACCAATTTCCATAAACTACAGTTTATGGCCACCGTAAAACTTCCCTACCAAATTACTGCTGCCACATTGGCTCTGCAGTGATCTGACAAGTGATCTTGGTCCCCATACCCTAGGATCTCCCAGGGAGGTGCCCAGGAAGCTTCTGCCACTCCTGTGCAGACACCTCCACCCAGCATAGCTTTCTGGCTATATCAGGACTAGCCTCAGGCCCTTGAAATTTGCTGGAAACTTGGCCAAAACCAGTTTTATTTATTTATTTCTTTATTTTACTTAGAAGCAAGCCCTAAATAGCTGCCATCTCTGTTATCCCCGGTATAAATCACAGCCTAGAACAGCAGCACTATTTTTAGAAAAAATAGCATGACAGAAAAAGAACTAGAAAAACCTTGAGAAGGAAAACTGGAAACTTTGTATAAGACTCCAAAAAGAATGCAGGGGACATATTGCAGCTGTAGAGAGTTGTATTAACTCTTGGAAATAAGCCATATTCCCTCCATCCCCATTGCCCCAAATCCACTACACTGAAACATCTTTTGAATAGAAATAGTGGGAAGAGACAGTAAGGTATGAGAGACGTCAAGTGGAGCAAGACAGTTATCTGTATGCCTGCAGTACCCAATCTGACTGTAGAATGAGTGCTTTTACCCACCATCCCAGACCACAAAATAGTTGTAAAAAGTTGTTTTCCCAAAGTTAGACCCTAAAATGAAATCCTTCTAGCTTCCTTTAGCCTGAATTCAAGAGAAAATATAGAGAAAATAGCTAAGTTTTTTTTTGTTTTGTATTTTTTTTCTTTTTTTCTTTTGTAGCAATAGTAGTGTGGGCTTCTTTTCCTCCAAACACTTTGATTCCTTAAAAAGAAATCAACTCTGCTGGAAAATATCACCTTTATAATAGATCAGCTTGTCTTCACACACGAAGTGCTCATGGCCCTCCTCTGGACTTACCCCTACAGCTCCATGTCCCTTTTATGTTGAGGACACCAGAACTGCACACAATACTGCAGGTGAGGTCTCACGAGAACAGAGTAGAGGGGCAGGATCACCTCCTTGGACCTGCTGGTCACGCTCCTTTGGATGCAGCCCAGGATACGGTTGCTT
>JBCJKH010070035.1:0-13446 GCA_039877255.1 Loriculus beryllinus
ACCATTCTATGATTCTACGAAATCTACTTAGTACAGTCAGTGGAGTCCAGAGACTTATTCAGATTATTTTAAAGTAGGCATATTTAGGTAAATAGCTCTGAAGACTGAAGCACTGGGCTCAGTGTGGTTGCCTATAAATGGATGTCTAGTGCTATTTGAGATGCCTGTGAGTATCCTGCCCAGCATTAAGCTATTGGTCCAAAAGGACATGGTCTCCTATTGTCTTCATGTCACATCACCTGCCCCATGTCTAAGATGTCTATGACACCTCAACATGTAGAGATGGTCTCAGATTTTTATGGTTAGGCATTCAAAGTGAGCTCATAGCTGGAATGAAGCTTCTTACATTGCAAAATCAAGGTCAGATACAGACCCCTACTGACTAACTTGTTTGGCATGACATCAGAGGCTGTGCACACAGCCTAAAATGATAAATGTAAGGATATTCCTAACTTATTTATGGAAAAAAAAAAATGGTACTGTCCTAAGTAGTCAGTCTTATCAGAAGAGAAGAATGTGCTGTTGGTTTTTTATTCAGGGTGTTTTATGCCAATTCTGACATTCTGTGAGAACCTGTGCTCGAAGCAGAAAGGGACTCTAGGATCTAAATTTATTGTTATTCTACACTGAGGAGGCAAAGATGTTTGCTGGTGTAATAAAATGTGGTATTAGCTGACTTCTGCATCTTTCAGCTTATAAGATATGCAATACTGTGATAGCTAAACCACCCTTCTCTTTGTGATGCACAGATATACTCAAGTTAAATCATTGCTTGCCACTTCTGTGTTTTCACGTTTAAAATGTGATATATAAAAACAGATGGCCTGTCAAATTTTCATTCAATCTGGATAAACTAATTTCTCCAAAGGGTGGAAAGTAGAATCAAGAGGATCATTTGTGCTAGTGGTGTATATGATATAATAGATGAGTGAAAGTTATTGCTTAATAAAAGGTAATTTTACCTGGAACTCCCTCCTCATATCATTTTGGATCAGATGTGTATGAGGGGAACAGTAGATAAGATGAGTAAATTAGGGAGGATAGATAGGAATTTTTGAGCTATGACAAGTTCTCAAGCTCATCAAAAACCTGCAGGGTGAGCCCCTCTGAAACTGCTCTAGATACTGTGCTAAGTGGGAAGAGCATGCCAAAGGTAAGAGTGAACAAAGCTGATTTAGTAAGCAACCTGTTGCTGGATCATCTGGGTGAAAATGCTGTTTACTAATGGAGTATCAACACTTCCACATAGGTTTAAGTTCTTTGCTCTCCTCTGGATATTGACTTGGGGCAGTTTAGGTGGGATTTTCCAAGAAAGTGATGCTGTATGGAAGGAGCAGGCACTTGCAGTCAGCCTAAAGAGATAGAATAGTCCCTGCAGTGGTCAGGCTCCTCACCAGTCTCGCATGCTATCTCCCTCCACTTGAGGACAAACTGTTTGTCCTCACCTTTTCTCCCCTCCTAACCTGAGAAAACTCAGTCTTGTTTATACTCATTCTCTTGATCACATGCAGTAACAGCAGCTAACCAGGCAATTCAAGTATCATTTTCCCTCACCTTAAACAACTCATTTCAAAACAAAACAAAAAAAGCTGCTAAGAAAAGCTAAGCTGTATTCACATTTCCACTGATCCTCAAACACCTGACAAAAAAGGTAAGATAGAATTTTGGCTAAACATTTGCTGAATGAAAAAGGTTTTTCCAACTTCTAGCAAGTCAATCAATAAAATTTAGCTCCATCTTTCAGGGTGTCCATGTGTGCCTTTGGTTTTGATTCCTCGGCTGTCTGTTTGACAAACCTTCAGTCCTGACACAATGTACAATACTGTTGGTTAGTTCTAGGAAGAAACTGCATGTGAAAATACCCAGTGAGACTGATTATATTCCTGCTGCTTAAACACATTCTCTCGAGGCACATTTAGCTACACTTAGAATAATGTTTCAGTTGAAATTACTTCTTCTCTTTTGACAGACGAATAACAAGTACGTAGTGGTGTAGGAGTTCATTTTGTAAGCTTTAGAACAAGGTTGTAGCCTTTCTACCAACAGTTCTATTTCTTGTATTTGTAACTAAATTCAGTGCAAGGAATGTATTAACTTGCTAACCTATGCTAGTAGACTTCCTGGAAACGCATGCTATCTTCAGTTCTTTTGCCCTTCTATCCAGCGGTATGTCAGCTGTACACCACAGAATGAGAGATATGAGATAAAATTGGAAGCTGCCAGATTGAAAAGCCATATTGCTGTTTTAATTTGGTTTTATAATTAATTTATATTTTCCCCCTTTTTCTGCCCACCCCTTCCCTTAAGACACTTTAAGGTTTATCCTAGGTATGCTGAAATTCAATATACAAAAATATTGCATCCACTCTCATTTGCCTATATATACATTAAAATGCAAACCTTCATTGGAAGTCAAGGCATTCAGGAGACCTTCAAATGCAGCATTTTCTGATGTTGATATTTTATTACTCTGATATCGCTGTGTTATAATAAAAAAAGTTTAGATTTTTTTACTACTTATGACTTTTAAGGTCACAGTGGGAATTTGTGGCCATGCAGCAAGTCTCCAGAAGCCTGAGATAAAAGGCAGCGGCAGCAGCCACTGCTTCTATCCCACTGCAATGGACAATATTGGCTCCCCATGAACCAGCTTTGTTTTACTGATCAACACAGAGGGTATAGCAGAGTCTAAAAATCATCTTGTTTGGATTAGAGTTTCAGGCACTTCAGCAGCTAGTTCCTCAGAAGTTAATGGAGAAGACCTGGATTTAGCTAAACCAGCCTATAAGATTTCAAAACCAAAGGGCTCTAAGTGACACAAGTCAAGGACTGGTTTCATTTCAGTTCATCTGAGGATTCAAACTTATGTAAAGGCTTTTAAGATTTTGTATTATGGAGTAAATATTTTAAATAGCTTAAGATTATTATTATTACTTAAAAAGAAATATTTTATGTGCTCCAGCAGAAAACAGAATTTTATGTTTCAAAGTCATAACAGCATTTCCCAGCCAAAGAGTATAAAAACACAATAAATGATCCTCTGCTATTTCTTACCAGCACTTTGGAGTCTACTGGTGAAAAGCACTACAGAATTTCCCATTGTGATGATTACAGTTATTAAAACTGGCTAAATAAAAGTGAATTTGTATTATCTCCCAAAGCATTTCTAACCACATCAAAGCAAGGTATCAACAGCTGAGTCTGTTAACAGTGGGAGCACATGTTATTTTTGCTTTGGAACATTGCTCGTCACTTTGTATAAAGAAAAGAAAGCATTTACATTACCTCCAGAATTTCCTATCACTGTATAATCTTAAAATAGTTCCCAGGAACCTTCTGGAAAGAAAACCAAATACATCCCAAATTAGCAAGAGAATATAGAAGGTATATATGTGATATCAGACTTTCACCAGATTATTATAAATATCCATAATGTAACTGTTCTTACTTAAATTACTAAAACTGCTCCCTCATTCTGCTAATGAATTCTCAAGTCCATCTTCAGTTACACACAACTTTTCTTTTGGCTGAAGTCTCACTTTTGTCATCATTAGAAGAAACATTAACTAATAAGATAATTCTCTTTGTGTGGATAGACATCTGTTTCCAATTCAGCTCTCAGAAGTATGGCATAGTCTCTACAGCTTACAATGATGTGACAGTGTTCATCTTACTGAGCTTCACAGAAAGAATCTTTTCAAAAGTTTAGAACATTCATATGCATTAATATTTATAATTTTGTTAGTTTCCAATGTGATGGTCTCAAAGTAATATAATTTTTAGACACCATTTTGTAGAGGAAAAGCAAGTCAGTCTTACTCTGTCATTTATTCTGTTTGGTATTAGAAAAACATTTGAACACCTCCAGATTACTAAAATTTGTGTCCCATAATCTAATACACAACGGTGACATATGTACCAGGAGAGTATGAATCTCAGCAAAGGAAAAAAATAATGACATAGACCATGATAAGGATGCTACGGTTTCAGATACATATTCCCTGGAAACTACAAGATTTGTTTCTTATTCTCCAGATTGTATAGTTATTGATAATATTTAAAGAGTAGATAAATACATAAATATTTTCAGAATCAGAGAATTGAGGGTGTGAGCAAGTAGAATGAAATGTTGGGATCTCACCAGCAAAGCCAATAGATAATCATTGTAAAGAAACTGTAAGGTGTGTCTGGTGCTGCTGCTTTGATCAATGTTGGATATCAGAGTACTCTTCCCACCATTAATCTTTTCCTTTTTTATTATTTATTCCCTGTGATCAATTGGTTTCATCTTGAGACATCAGATACAAGCAACTCAACTGAGCTGCCTGAACACCGGTTCTCAAGGTCCTTAGACATACCTGTATCCTATCCCCCCTCCTCCCCCCCCCCCCCCTTCATCCACCTGCAGCAGGTGGTAGAGGCCAGGCAGGGTACCAAATCAGGTGGCATGAGATGCCTGCATTTAGGGAACTGAATAGAATCAAACATATCCACTGGCTTCTGTAGCTCTGTCTTACTGAATGACACACTGGTACTTCAAAGAGCTATCCTGGCATTTCATATGATGTGTAAATAGGACTTTATTTCTTTCTATCTAATGACTTTTAAAATGTCTATTTCTAGATGCAGTTTTACTTATGCACATGTTTCTGGCATGGGTTTTTTAACCTCTTGGTGATGTACTTCTGGATCATGCATAAATGTTGACAACATAGACAACTCTGAAAAATACTCTTACAATAATTAGAGCAAATAATTTTTAAAATTATAATCAAGAATCTCTAAAGCTTGATCAAGGGGAGTTTTCAGAAGCTGCAGTACATTTAATCAGAGGAGATTTCTTCAGGCTGAATGCCTTAGGATGAGAAGTTTTTCAGCTAAGCAATGCTGAAGTGTGTATTGTGCTAACGTTGTTAGGGAAAGTAATTAATTCTGTAGTGTCCCAAGTCTGTTCATAAACATTAAATTCACATGAAAGAAATAAAAGCACTTTCAGTAACATGCAAATAAATTTGGAATTGGGAAGAGCTAAGGAATCAGCTTTATGGTACACATTGCCCTAAAGATGGTGCAAACAGTTTCAGAAAAGCTATACAAAATGCTTAATTGTAGCACATTTTAATGTACATTTCCCCTTCTTTATTTAGTAACAACCAAACAAGAAATTTTGCTTAGATTCCTAAATGATTCTTCATCCTTATTTGATAACTGGCTTTATGCTTCAGTAACAGCTGTGGTAAAACCATGGCAATTTTTAAAAGAAGAAAAATAAAACCAAAACCCTAATCCTTTCATAAAGGATCAAAAGAAGATATAAATTACATTCAGTCGTTTCTAGGTCAATTCATATCCTGCCCTTATTTTAAAAATTAACATAATTTCTATAGTCACAGTCCAGGGAATTCCAATTTACAATCACTCTTACTTCATACTTTTAGCCATTATATTCTGATGCCTTTTAAAGATGGCATTTTGTAATAATTAGTTTATTTTCATTAATTTCTTGTTGACTTAAGCAGCATCAGTAACTTTACTACTAAGTGAAACAGGAACATAGGAAAATGTTACATTTATTTTCATTTGGAGTTTGGTTTTTTTTTTCCTTTCAGGGGAGGGAAATCTGAAGCATGGATCTTAAAAAATTCTTGTAAAAATATTGTTTTAATTCTGAGAAAAATGAGCTAAAGAAGTATAGAGTTCATTCTAATATACAATAGAAAATAATCCTCATTTACACTTAGGAGCCTTTTTCAGTGCCAACTCTGAGTACTCCTGGGAAAACATGGCCAAGTACTTCAGTGCATCTGTAGTCATGATGGGTCAACTAAAAAAACCAACCACACTATAACACAGAAAGTGTTCCTCTTATAACACATTAATGTGGAAATTAATACATAACAGGTCAGCTCACCTGTGTTCTGTTCCCAATGTAAAAATTTTAAATGAAGATGAATCTCATTAAACCTCATTGTCCAATAATGCAAGAGGGCAAATGGTATTTTACTAACCCAGGATGATGGATATCTAATACCCCAAAGCAACAGGGAAGCTCATGCATTGTATTTGCATCGGTACTGTTTAGTCATAACCACTGTAGAACATCCCACACAGTTTGCAATTTGTAGGAAGCAGCAATCACCATGGATATTTTCCTTTTGATCGTTCTGTAATACCAACCATCATGCTGGCTATGACAAGTTAATTTTGCATTACATATCTTGTATGCATAAGTTGATGCTAGATATCAGGAACACGGTGCTGTCATGGGAAAGGAGTAAGACACTGATTTCATGCACTACGTGTCTGCTCATCATGAAGAGTCCCTGCTTCAGAAGTTACTAATGACACCTTCATCACTGTAGCAGAATTCAATCCTAAAAGCTTTTTTCACTCTCAAAAGATGTTAGTGTATAATTCTGTAGAACACATTTAATATAAGAACAGAGGAAAATAGATCAATGTCTTTCCATGACAATGTCTTGCCAGACAAGCCAGTAATTTCATGCTCTTTCTTTTTGGCTCCTATTAAACTACTGGATGGTGCTTAATTTCTAACAAATTTTTCTAAAGTCTCTTGGGAACTGGTTAGATATTTAATGTCATTTTACTTAGAGTAAGATCTCACAAAATGGTAGACATTTCCCCTATTTCTCTGATACTCTGTTTGGCTGTGAAGTCTAGCAAAAATTTAGTTACACACTCAAGTATTCCCTCAGGCTATTAAATGCTCAAGTGCTCCAGCAAAACCTAAGAGAGATGGCACAACAGATCTTTGGTACAAGACATTATTTCCATTAGGAGTAATGTTCTGCACTGCAGCAAAATGCGTTAATAGTATTGTATTATAATGTTATAATGGGACTACTGATGCATGTCACCACTTAGCACAGTTCATTATCTTGTGATTAAGGTATGGAGCAAGATAAACACAGTTTTACAGATACTTTACTAAACAGCTGAAGTACTTCTGAGAATTAAAAACAAAACAAAACCCTACCAGAATACCTTTTATCTAAAGGGCTTTGCTTGTCTTGCGCTTTGTATTTTCTTTCTGAAATCCTACATAGTCATTATACTCTTATTTTGAAGCTTGAATGACAATCAACATTTTCTACAAGATAAAAAGGCAGTAGAACAAAATAACACTGAAGAAAAAGACATGCTAACATTTCCTCCAAGGGAACATTACTCATTAACAGCTTCACAGCATTCAGAACTATTTTGACAGAAGTAATCTGTGCTCCCTCCTTTTTTCATGCATGAATTAAAATTGTAATTATTGCATCTGTAGAAAAATCACCACCTAATATACAAATGTCTGTCCAGAGATAATTTTTCTCTCCCCCTTGCAGTTCACCTAATAATCTCGGCTCTTCTGTAGTGTCAAGGAGACTAGTGAAATTTCATTACAGCATCATCTCATTTCATTGTTTAAGTCTGTGGCTAATATTAGATAACAAAGTACAACATCAAATTTATTCTTACAAGTACAGAGTAATCTGAAACATTCTGGTTTGTTTGAAAACACTAGAGACTTCTTTGTCTCTTTTCAGAAAATGCACTGAGTTTTTCTATTATATTGCAGGCTACATCCATGGGAGCAGGGATGTACTTTTGCTGTTCCTGTTACTTAAAGAAAGAGTGAGGCATAAAAAGCAAGACATCTAACATGATGATGTGAACATTGAGCTCTGCATTTACAGATGCTAGAGTTTCTCATAATACTGTCATGTGCCAAAGTGGCTCTACATTTCAAAACCTTGTTTTTCAGTGATTCACCTTCCATATAAGAAAATTAGTAGGAATGACTGGAAATGAGGCAGTTAGTAGATGCTAAAAGAAATTCAGAGAGAGCTATAGGAAGTTCTTTTGCTATATTGCCTACTCTTTGAAAAATTATAGGAATCAAGACAATTTCCTTCCTTAATGTGTAGACGTACAGGTGGCACCAGGTTCCATAAGTGCTCAAAGTGCTGGATGACTTTTTCACGCTAAGATATATTTATTAGATAACAATAAATTCTTAGCTGTCTCGATTTTTTGAAGAAATGATTGGATAAGGAAGAACTCATATTCTTCTTTGTCATTTTCGGTTTGCCTTTTCCTTTTTATTTTCATTTCCCTCTTTTTTCTTCTTCTTTTTGCTTTTCCTTTGAAGAGGCAAGACCCAACTTAGAGCCCAGTACAACTTTCTGCTCCTGGGACACCAGCCTTCTAAAACTGGATCTCTTAGCTGTGACTTTCCATAGTTTCCAATCAGCAGTAATTAGCCAACAAGATTATGAATATAGGGGATTTTTATCCCCTATACAAAAATCCCCTATATTCAAAGGCATAGAAATGGGAGACTTAAAAACTACCGGAGGTGTAAAGTTAAAATAAAATTACCAATAGCAGCAAAGGAGTAATGAAATCCTAAGAATTTGTAATTGCAACAATGATACTATTAGAGATTATTGGACATTATTTTATTATTTTAAAATTGAAATAAGACTGAAAAAGAAATTAAAATATCAAAACACATGCACCTTTTCATACCAAACTATTGTAGATATCTGAATCTATAAAAGTATAGATCTATGGAAGTTGTATACAAGAATCAGTATGGTTGCTGTATCTGTATGGTTCTTAAAAGTATGAAGATTTATAACACCTCTAGTACCTGAGGAAAGCTCATCTTTGGTCAAACAATGGGGAAATAAAACCCAGAGTAAAGAAAGCACAGGCCCATAACGGTATTTAAGGACTTTTCTCCTAATACTTCTAGCACCCAACAATAGAAGGTACATGCCAAAATGTATTTGTGTATTCAAATGCTTTATCTTAAAATCTTTCTTTGACTGAATCAGAAACATAAGTTTTCTAAATCAAAGTTACATGACCAATACAAGATTCAGCACCTATTTTACCTTCATCCTCTTCATGTCCTGCCTCTTAGAGTGCAAAGTGTAACAGTTACTACTTTAAAGTGACTTGGTTTTACATACTGGTAAACAGAAATAAATGAGCCCAAATGTTGTAGGGTAATTCAAAGTCTTCTACTAACTAGTGAAATATCATTATGACAACTCTAAAAGAAAGATAAAAACCAATGCAACAAGTTTATTCTGACCACTTTTTTTCCAATTAAAGAAAGAAAATATTATTATTAAAAAAAAAAAAAAAAAAGACAAGAAAATGAAAAGGCAAATTAGTGCCTGGAGGACACTCCAAAAGGAAGGGAATGATGAATGTCACTTAGAATTTCCTGCTTGATTTATCTGCAATATTCGTAAGTGTATGTTTATCCAAAAGCTTTGTCTCGGATCAGGCACTTAATTAAACCAGAGAAGATCTCAAGCAGGGGAGAGCTGAGAGCTGTTAATAGCATGTGGCTGATAATCAAATCTGACTCTGCTGTTTTTCTTGGGACACATTCCTCTGCATTTCTACACCACTAGAGAGATATGAGATCTATGGATAAGCAGTACAGCATGTAGAAAGCAGACCCAACTCTTCAGAATTTGAACAGTTACCCATAATGTTAGTATTGTTTCTCAGTTTTAGCAAAAGGATGATTGCACATGAGCATATGTTCATTCCTTTGGGCATATGTGCACAAAGGCTTTTATCCAGTCTGTTGTACTTGAGGATGAGTGAGAAAGTAGGTGACTTCTGCAATGTGAGGTCAAAGCTGAAAAATAATAAGAGCAGAAATGGCAAGACAGGACAGAAACAAGATCAGAACTGGTAAAAAGCTTAAGGGTGAGGATGAGACTTGGTTTCAAATTGTCACAGAAGGTGATGGAAAGCACAGGAGATGTCAAAGCATGGCAATAGGAAAGAGAATGTTTCAAGAGCATCCTGGTAATTTCAGTATGGATCTTTCAGAGTGCTCAGTCCAGTCATACATTCCCCCACTCTCGGGGCACTTGAAACTTTGAGACCATAGTGGCTTTGCCCAGAAAACAGAGTTGAAACATTCCTCAGAAAACTGTATGATTTCTACAGCCCAGATCAAATACTGGCTTGCTGCCCCAAGCACTGGGACTTCAGTTTCATTTGGTGCTTCTGTACCAAATCAAAATAAGCTCCATAAAGCCTCTTCTGGAAATATATACTCAGGCAGGATTTGACTCCAAACTTCAATACTAGAGGATCTTTTTTTCCAAACTTGTTGTTCAGAGTTATATTTCTAAGTTACCACCAAAGTGTCTAACTGTTAGAACTTGTCACAATATTTTGAAAGATATACTTGATGTGTTTATCTCTCTTCATGTTAGGCAGTATGAATCCAGAGGTACACATTTTACCAAAACCAGACCTCTGTCAGTGATCCATGGGAATTTTCCCACCTTTGGTGGAAGCCTACTTCTTGTCAGTAAAACTTTCCTGCACTTTTTGACTAATGGACCAGCATATCTCATGACACTTGAAATGTCTGGTTTTTCATTGGAAATTCAGTGATTGAAATTCATTAAAATCCCCTTGATTTTCATTTATACTGGTAATTCCAAAAAAGAAATGCCATTAGTGCACATCTACATTCCCAAAAATGCAGAGCAAGTGCTTACAGTAAACAGATACTCCCCCTTCATAGTTACATATGCAGTTGGCAGCTACACTGTGGGATGGAGCCTTAAAATTAGAGACAGATCGCAAATTAAGATAAAAACACTTGAAACTCCGTGACTGCTATAAGTAGAAACCATCCAACTCTAGGGTTTTTATATTTATAGTTCTTATAAAAAATAAAATCCCTGATTTTAATCTACCAACTTAAAATGTACCTCAAATGTATGTCATGTATTTTTCTGTACATAAATATATTTGTCATGTAATTTTATTTATACAAAAATGCAGACTACTGTTTGTCTCCTGCATTTGGAAATGTGTGCCTGTTCAATGACCTCAGAGGTTTACATTAAAAATTAAAGCAGATAGTCGTTTTAACTGCAGGCGTAACTCACATTCCCTGTACATTATGCAGGCAGAATTGTTTCCTAAATTTGGGACTCAACAAGAACACGAAGCTGTATCCAAAGCCTCCTTAGATAATGAACAGGAACTAAATTTTCAGCTGAAATGACAGAAATCTGAAAAGCCCTCCTTTTGGCTGCTTTTTGTGGAAGTTCCAGTCTGATAGTCTCCTGTTTGGAAATGACATGTAATACATAAGTAGTGAAATAACTAATTTGTGAAGCCTGTTGAGACTCACGCATGAGCTCCGTTGTCCAAGCAGCTCCAGGGCATCAAAGACATAAGCACATTGACAGAAGCTACACAATATGGGATTGGAACATTTAATTTCAAGGGGAAGGAAGTGGCTCATGTGGTAGCTCTGTGACTAACGTTTTCTATAACCAGTACTTCAACTTAAATACATTCCATCAGCATCCTAATGGAAAACCAGTGTGCACTGAAGCACTTCCTGTTGCATTAGCTATGCAACAGGAATAGATGCAAACTGTTTACCACTAAAATAAACTTAACACTCTATTGTTGTTGGAGAAAAGATTGACCTTTTATAACAAGGTAATTATATACTCACTGACCTAACTAGTGAAAAGAATATTTTGTGATACTCATTTGACTAATCTTGTAGACATGTGATAACATCACATTTTTTGAATAACAATAAGAATACTCAAATGTCAGAATGTAAAATTCAGAAAAATCTAAAAAGGCTAAAAAAGACTAGAACAGTAAAGAACCAAAATTGTTCACCCCCTCCCCAATATTTGTTCTGAATCAATGTTAATTATTAAAATGCCAATCATTAAGCTAAAAGACTACAAAATTTTTTTACTTTTCTACAAGTGTTACTAAACAACAGCTGAGTCAAAGACAAATTTAGTACTGTAAAAGGATTTCCTTCCATTTTTCCTGCAGGGAGAAGCTCTTTGGCAGTAAATAAGTCTGGCACAGGACATCTGCTTGTTTTTCAGATAACCAGAAGAGCTAGTCCGTACTGCTTTGTAAGTGAAAAGCATCTCTCTGCTCATTTCCCCACAGAAGCTAGAGCAGAAAAATCCACAGATAATGATGCCTAAATTTAGGTATCTGTCTGAGCTCCCATTATAATCAATGAAGATTTAGAGTTCAACTCATTTGCACACAAATAGGTATCTAAGGCATTTGATGTTTCAAGACTATCCCACTTGGTCTACAGAGGGCATTTCAAGCAGGCATGAATGTTCTGTACAAACTGTGTCATTTGTTAGGGCTGTGAAAATGTCCATAATATGCATGTCACAATTAGTTGAATTCAAGTTGAATTAGTTGAATTCAAGGTATACATCAAGAGCAGCAGGAGCTTAGACACCTAATTCACATGTGTGCATCTATAAAATGGCGCTTAGCCCTCCTTGCAAGACACTTTAGTGCCTGCAATATGGAGAACAGTTCAACCTTAGGTGAAGGGCTTGTTTACCTAGATGTGGCACCTAGCACCATTTGTGAAGATTATAACATCTATGCAGCACTGGTAGATAGGATGCAAGGCTTACAGGAGAACTTCAATCTTCTGGAGAAGCACCCAGAGGCCAGGAAAGATATCCTAATGCAGAGTATCCTAGGCTATCTTATGCATACATACAACAAAGGAATCCCACCAGAGCTGTTTGCCTTGTATGACTGTAATTCCTTTCCTGCACTGTGTGGTAGTGGCTAAACTAATTCTTGTCCCTACATAAGGTAACTACAGCAGGTGGCTGAATAAAATTGTAAGGAGTGCATGCACCTGTGTTCTTGAATTAATGATGACGGCTCTATCCTCCTCTGCATTACTTCAGAGTGATGCCAAGTAAATGTATTATCTATATACCTGGCACAGATAGCATTGACAGTTTTAGTCCTGGCTAAGTTAAATTGATATGCTGCCTCTTGTCCTTTGCACACTGAGAAAGTAAAGTGCCTAAATTACTACAAAATTTCCTAATGTAAAAAACCCACAGTTATGCTTGGGAAAGGTTTTTTTTTTTAACTTGATTTCTGCTGCCAGTAAGAGGCACTGAAATCCAGTTTTACAGTCAAGAGAACTAACTAAAACAATGCCTCTGATGCCAGCATGAAATAGCATAATGTTTTTCATTTGGAATTAGTTGTCATACGAAAAAGATGACCCATGTTTGACCTTCCTGTGTGAGCATGATCATTTAAATTTCTCATCTGTTTTCCTGAAAGTAAAGGGCAGTTTCAAGCCTAGCATGTACACCTTGTCTACACATGGCTGTCATGACAGCCTGAAACGAATTTAATGAATTTAATTTGTTAAGGGATCAAGTAACTTCAAAGACAATTTGCAGTATGAGCCTGGGAGGCAAGGCATAGCATTAGTTTCCTCTCTCATAATTAAGAGCTCCAGAATCAGCCTCCAGCACTGTGAAAAACTGTATGAAAAGGTAACGGGTGTGTGAGCTTTCAGGGCCAATTGCATGTTTAGGTATTGGTCCTAACATTCATATG
>JBCJKH010070037.1:0-23208 GCA_039877255.1 Loriculus beryllinus
CCCGGCCGCTCCCCGGGTCCCTCTGCTGGGGGCCGCCGAGCGGAGCGGGGCCGGGCCGGCAGGGGCGGAGCGGGCAGCGGCGGGGCCCGTGGGCCGAGGGCAGCCCCTGGTGGCGGCGGAGGCGGCTCCGGGGCCCTCCTGAGCGCTCGGTGCAGCGGAGCCCGGCCCGAGGGTCACCGTAACCCCGGTCAGTACATCGATAAATGGTTCGTTCCTATGATAAGCGTCCCCGACACGGCGCCCGGAGCTGGCAGGGAGTGTCCGGACGAGCTGCTGCACCGGGCTTGAACGGCTGTGCTCGCCCTCTGTTATTGCTGACACCTCCAAGAGCAGGGATGGAAAGAGGGACATGAACCAGCCTGGAGAACAGAGAGAGGAAAATGTCTCTGTGTAGACTGGGTGCCGGGTTGTCCCTGTGAGGTGACACCGTGGGATGACGAGCCTTGGGTCAGCCCGTGGTGTACGGCTGCTGCGTGTCTGGATTTGCCCAGACATGCCCTCTACTGTGCCTCAACACCTCTGTCTAGAAAGATTTTGGGGACTTTTCTGCGTTCATCTGTGTGCTGAACACATGGCAGTCTGGCCAAGGAGACCAGGAATGTCCCCCCTGCAGGCACAACCAACCATCAGAGTACAAACAGCAGTTTTCAGAGGCAGAGAAGGCAGAGCCGGGCTCCTCGACCAGCACGAGCAGTGTGAACAAACACGCTGTGCATTAAAGGTCAGTCCCACTAGCTCAGCTTCTGTCAGCCACCAGTTTGGAGTGTGTCACTTGGCACGGTGGCTCGGTAGAGCCCCGCTTATGGCAGTGACTGCTGCAGTGTGGCACTGCTCCCAGCAAACCTCCTGTGGGGTCCTGTTACTGCAGAACAAGAACAACTCCCTGCCCTGCGAGGGCAAATCCTGGGGGTTGCACTGCCTGGGTGCCCCAGACCCCTCTAACTGCGGGTGCAAGACTTGGCAGACTCGCAGTGGGTTTTGGCACTAACAGGGATTTGGGGCACATGCAAACACCGAGCAGCAAATGTCTGCTACAGACAGAAATGAGTCTGTTCAGCTTATTCATCGCCCTGGGTGAGCCAGCGGACGGGGTCCCTGCACGGAGTGATACTGCGCTTGCCGTGCGCTCTGTTGCAGTGTTTTGGCTCTACTGGAGAACTTCAGAGTAACTTAATCTGCAGACATTTGCATGGAAGTCCCACTGCACTTTTAAATAACAAATAGAGAGACAGTGAGATCATGGCCGCACAGCTGCCTTGTGCTGACCAGGGGGTCCATGCAGCGGGGCCCCCACAGGGGCTGCTGAGCTGCTGGAAATGCCCATGGTGCTGCAGCAGAAACGAGTTTTGCAGGGGTGTAAAGCCCAAGGACTAGTGGGGAAGGAAAGGAAGAGTTAAACCAGGTCTGCACTGGAAACAAAAGTTTGCTGGTGTAGCTCTAATGTGGTTAAATTGGAAGCTTTCCTTATGGGGATGCAGATCTCACTAGCCTTTGCCAATAATGGCTCTACCTGTCCTCTGGGGGAAACAGCAATGCCTGGAAAATGCTTACAGCAGCCTGACAGTGTTCACAGGCTCTCGTAGATACAGACTTGGTATATAAAAGTTTTAACAGCCTGATTGGCATCCCTGTGCCAGCAAGAGCCATGGGACAGGCTGAAAATAAAAGCTGGGGAGATGGGAGGTTACAAGTGCCCTACCTTCAGGGGACCCCAAGATGAGTGACTGACATGGTACATGGGAAGTTGGCTGCAGGAGGGACCAGACAAGCGTTCGTTTTTTTCTGCAATGTTCTCATTTTATTTTGCATATTGGGGTTTTGATGATAATAGGTAGGCTGTTTTCAACCTACACCTCCAGCAGGCTCGCTGAAGTAACTTCATTGCTTAGTGGCTGCAGCTAAAACTTGGGACGTGATTGTGCACATAGCGTGCCAAGAGATCCCTTCTTTCTTCAGGCCACGGTAGGTGAACTGGAAGCACTTAAGGACACACTGAGGTAACATCTCAGATCAGCCCTACTCAGCAGCCCTGTGCTGTCTTGCACAGTCATGCAGCAGGAGGGCATCAAAATGAAGAGGAAGCCACTGTGAAAGCAGAATCTCCCCACCAGAGGATGATCCCATACCCACTAGCACCAAGGACACACTTGGGAGCAGAGATCGCCACTGCCAAAAGAGGAAAGCTGGGTGAAAGGGGGTTCAGCTACCAGGCACAATACATGGTTGTGAGGTTGTGACTTGCTCACAGGTACAAAGATGCCAGACCAGGGTTCACCTCGTTGGGAGAACCAGAGAGCACTGGTAGACATGAGCTGTGTTGACATCAGTGATCCAAGGAGGGGGAAAGAAATCCTTGAAGGGAAAAAGTCAAGCAGCTAAGGGAAAAGCTGCTTTTGTGGGACCTCTGCAGTGACTTTTTCAGGGGCTTTCATAGCCTGGGCAGTCATGGGCTGAGAAAACTTTCATTTAGTGGTACCTGGTACAATAACACAAGGAGGTCCTCCTCCAGAGAAACAGCTGGGTCACTCCGTGACACATACATGGGAGATGAAGCCCATCAGTCACGACGCCCGCCATCAGTACACCAAAGATGGCAGCAAGAGGTGAATAGGAAATGTCTGAAAAGTCTTTGAGAGCATGGCAAAGACACAGCAGTGCCTTTGAGAACAGGGAGTTGTAAACCCTGGCTCTTTTGCTAATAACAAAACCATGCTGCCTAGAAGAAGAAACAGTCTTCATGAATTGTGAGGCTGTGAACGCTAGATCACCGTAAGATGAATTAAGAGATGTGTGTTCATTGTTTCCAGGCCAAAGTATCCCCTTGCTGCCTGTTCTTGGCTGAAGGATATTTCCTACAACTGTCACTGAAGAACTGCAGAAGGAGCCAGCTCCCTGAGATCATGCTCAAATCGTTTCTTCAGATGCTGCTCCCAGGTGGAAGAAACTGCGTCTGGAGCCATACATGCACCCTGCTTTCATAAAGCTGCTCAACTGGTGGATATCCATACTTGCACATGCACTCCAGGAAGTGAGGTCTTCCTCATCTGTGCATGTGGAAGAACTGGTGATGCTAAAGGTAAGGAAAGCTCAGTGTTGCACTGCTGCTGCCTGGCATATACCAGGTTAGGGACATGGGGCAATGCCCAGGTAGATGTGCTACAGCTCTGAGCACAGCCTCACAGTGTCTCCATATACAGCAAGCAGGGAGTAACAGCTCCAGTCAGGTGTGCACAAACCCTGTGTTGAGAGACTGGGGATACTGGGAGTAGACACCTAAAGTGCTTGTCAAGGTTTGGATGAGTTTACAGCCAGCACTGACCCGGTGCAGCTGCAACCCTGGATTTGCCTTCCAGTGATGGTGGGAGGATGAAGGAGGTAATAATATCAGACAAAGTTCTGCACTGTGAAAGCCATATGTTAAATAGATCAAAATACTACCAAGCTACTACTGTGAGTGCCTACATGTAGGTGAGATTTCTCACCATTGGCAGCTCTTTGTTGCAACAGGAATGAGATGAAGTGCTAGGTTGACCAGGTACAGTTCACCTACATAGAATCATAGAATCACAGAATAGTTAGAGTTGGAAAGACCCTTAAGATCATCTAGTTCCACGAGTAATATGTCCTCATGCAGATCTCTGTCCTTGGAGATTTTCAAGGTTTGACTATGCAAAGCTATGGCTGACCTGATCTAGTGTTGGTGATGGTCTCACTTCAAGCAAGAGTTTGGGCTAATGCACTCCAAAGTTCCTTTCCCATTAACACATCTGCAATTCAGTGTCATGTAATTCAATGTCAAGGGGCTTGAGGTTCGAGCCGGTCAGGCTGATGTGGTGAATTCTCCATTGTTTCAGCGCACAGACATCTGGTATCTAATGTCTCAAATACATTACTGAACAGGACTGGGCTGACCGGGATGCTGGCTGAGGTTCTCTGGACTGTGCACTGTGAAAGTGCTCTCTGACAAATGGTCTTAGCATGTAAGAGGCAAAGAAAAACTATCCCTGTTCTTAATTAACCCTGTCTGTGTTTTGAAGCTGACTGAAGATATCAAATAGCTCAGGATGGTCCTTTGGAAAGAGCTAGTTGGATATATTTGGCCATTTGTAACAATACTTGTTTGTAAGCAACAATCACCAGGGGTTTTTATAATGGGCATGATGTAAATGTATATAACAAGCCAGGTGTTCTGCAGAGGGGCTTTTTAATATCATCCTGTCCCAGTTTTTCCCTCTTACCTACCTTAGCTCTCTTGCAAAGGAAGCAGTTGCGCTATCACATTACCAATTGGCAATGGCAGCAGCTGGCTGTAACCCAACCTTAGCAGCATGGGACACGGAAACAGATGGAGCAGCAAATGCTCTTTGTTTCCTCTCCTGCTTTCTAAAACAGATTGTGACTAAAAACATACAGGGGAGGTTTCTGCCATCTTCCCTGCTACCGTGGCTCCCTGCTGCTGGCAAAGCTATGGGATGAGCTCTAGCAGAGCTCCCCACAGCAAAGGAGAGCTCTGCCTTTTTAGAGGGGAGCTGAGAACAGGAAAAGAGCATCAGATACAACAATTACAAGCCCTGAGAAGGCAAAGAAGGGTGCAGTGGATGAGATGGCTGAACTGAGCTGAGGGCTGCCCATGCGTCAACTCTTGCTCCTCCTGCTGTTCTCATTCTTGGTTCTGGTGTTCATCTCAGCCTGGGTGAATCACGTCAGCTCGCTAAACTGGCACAAACCAGAAGTGAGTGGTGTTTTGCCAGGCTGGTAACCTGAACCGGCCCAACAAATGATCAGGTGAACACTGGGATGAGGATGAGAAGCAGAGCCACAAACCAGAACAGGCCAGGGGGAGAGGAGAAAGGAGGAGGAAGGTGGAGGTGTCAGTGTCCCTTGTGAACCAGGAGGTCAACTCTGCTGTCCTGGGTAGTCCTTGTCCCAAAGCTAGGCAGAGATGGGAAGGGAAGTGATGCTCCCAGGTCACTTTCTGTGACCCAAACTCTGAGGCTGCTGGCAGTGAAGGTCAGGAAAATGTCCACAGCAGAGCTTTGCCTGCCTTACTTCAAAATGCCCAAACTCCCCAAAATAAGCTGTGTATGTCCCTGCCACCACATCAGTTACAGGTTCCCAAGGGACTTTTACACTTATTTGTGTCTGGTAAGAGCTCTGCTGCTTTCAGCCTAGTCCTCTAAGGATTTCCTGATGGGTGCAAACACATGGGCTGGGCAATGTCGCTCGCTCTCCCCTGCAGAAGACATTATCCACTGGAAAACATGACACTGTGTGTGGGTTGGCTGCACAAGTCCCACCAGCTGCTGCTGCGGTGGGGGACAGCTGCCCAGCGCAGAGGTGGGAGGACAATGCTGATGACACTGAGCTGACACCACAGTGTGCACCCAGACAGCAACGTGAGCAGTGGTGACAGAGCACTCCCACCTCACTGTCACTCCCTGCTCCTCTCCCTCTGGCTTCATGAGCTGCCTGACCCGTCTGGCTTTGCGGTGGCTGGTGTTTGTGCCAGACCATGTAATACTGTTGTAGGTACTTGCCAAGAACTGAGTTTATTTCTTAGCCACAGACAGAATCTGTAAATCCTCAAGCTGATCCTGCAGTCTGATGGGTTCTTTTCCTTGCAAGCCTTTACAAATTAATTGAATCCCCATTTCTGTGAGAAACCTGGAAGGAAAGTCCCACAGACAGAACTACAGAGTTAAAAGCAGGCAGGGATTTGCAAGGTCACCTTTGCCATTTCTCACCAGTGCAGAGGCTCTTCTGGGGGTATTTCTTGCTGGCCTTGTTGTCTCCTGGGGCAACCATTCAGACATCTACCTCAGATCCTGTCAGGCTGGTTTGCATTATAATCTGAGTTTTCTCAGCTTCATCCCATTATTCCTGTTCTTCTTAACTATCATAAAAAAATAGCTCCATTTTGTTGTTTATAGATGTCCCCAACTGAAATACCTGCTGGTTGTTATTTCTGTATCCTTCCAGGGAAATAATACAGATTTGTTTTCTTTAAACTTAATACCTTTTGCCCTCAGGTAGTGTCTTGCACTCTGCCTGCTTACTGCCTGCTTACTGATACATACTGAAAATAAAAAGTCCTGTAATGAGCACAAGAAGAGGTTTATTAGTCTTCATCTTTTATCCTTTCTTATACAGTCAAGGGTTTGAGGCCCAGCCATGCTCCTGCTGAACTCAGTGGGAACGGCAGCAGGTTCTTTGCTCTACTGCATAACCACAGGGAGAAATGAAGTTTCTGAACCTGTGGTTGCTGACACTGCAATGCCAAACATCCTTGTTTGCATCTGCTACACCAACTTTGTCAGGCAAGCCTGGTTCCTCTCAGCATCCAGGTATTCAGCTTTAGGCAAACCACTTTGAAAGCAGTTCTTTGCTAGTTCTTTAAACACCTTGGAGATCTACTAAGCAGACCAAGTCAACGAACAGGTTCTTGTGTTTTAATTTGAGTGCTGACAGCCTGAATACATGCGTCTCCATCCAAGTACCTCCATGGCCACCCTTTGTACAAGTACAGAAACAAGGTAATGGCTGCAAACGTGCTGGACTTTTAGGCTGGACTTCATTTTTCATCCTCCTGTTTGTCCTTTCCTTCTTCAGTGCCGCCAGCCTCCCGCCCCACCTTTTAACTGAGAGGATTTTAATGGCTTATTGAAGAATGACTCTAAACTTGGGGCTGGCAGTGCAGGGAGGACGGGCAGTGCAGGCAAAAAGCAGGCAGGGCCAGCAGGCGGCGCAGGCAGGAGGTGACAGAGGCAGGAGGCGGTGCGGCAGAGAGTGCAAGCGTGCAGTCCCACATGGTCTAGCGGTTAGGATTCCTGGTTTTCACCCAGGCGGCCCGGGTTCGACTCCCGGTGTGGGAAAGCCCATTACCTTTTCTTCCCCCCTAACGTCTTTATTGTGAGGGAGGGTTAGTTATTTACTTATCATTCGTAAAATCTGCGAGATCCCTTCTTAATTCTTAGACAGTTCATTTTTTCTAAATGTCCCAAACTCAATTAAATTGAACAGCTCATCCTAGAAAGACTTAAAAACCCCGTGCAAGAGCTGCAGGATCTTTTAAGGATTTTAAGACTTCAGGAGCTTTGTTGGAAATTACATTAAATGACACAGCAGCCTGAGAGTTTGGTTTAGGTATGTCTATATGCAACGGCAAAATGATCATTTCAGGAGGCAATGTTTGTTTATAACTTCTCTTTATATTGTTTCAGTTTTGTAGGACAAAAGAGAAAGAACCTAAACCCCCAGGCATCCTTGCTTACCTGGTGCTGACTTCAGCAGGAAACCCACTCAATGTTATCTGCATTGAACAATTGGTTAAAACTTACTGCCTATTATTAAATTAAATTTAAATACAAACGAGCCACTTTGTGTGCTCCCAGGGGAAACAAAGCACTGTTAATGAGACAAACAGGGTTTGTTTCACAAAACACTACTTACTTTCTGAGTTAAACTGTTCAGCATCAAGGCTCCAGCAATCCACAAGGGCTTGGCCAAGAGCTGTACCTGAATGCTGGGTCAGTGGCAAGTGAAGTTATACTTGGGGCAGTCTGTCCAGAAAGCTGTTAGATAGCTGCCTTCTGAGGGGGTGAGGTGCAGAAGGGTACAGCCATAATGCTGTTACTCCTAAACTGAATGAATCCTGTCAAGCCCTCAGCCAAGGGGTCAGACCACAGACACTGTTGAATCGCTGCATCAGAGCTGATCACAAAGGAACATAAACAGTTTCACGCATACACACACCCCCAGTCCGTGACCTAACTTGCTCTCCAACCTCAATGAGTCTGTAAGTACGATTCTATGATTTCAAAGTTTGATTTTACCCCTCTCTCCTACAGTAAATACCAAGCTTGAAACAGCAACCCCAGACCATGATCTGTTTGGCCCAAGACAAAAGTATTTCACCCGGGTGAGCACACAGCACACTTCCTCCTGTGCTCAGGCTCTGGCCTCATCAGCTCAGGGAGTTCTGGACCCAGGCATGACTCACACAGTGTGTGTGTGCTTGTCACAACCAGCCAGTTCTTTTCACCTGCCAAAGTCCAACACTCAAATCCCATCCTCAATGCGATTCTGCCCGAGAGGATGTGCTTATACTGGAGATGTTAGTGTGAGGGTCAACCAGGACCTCAAGGCATTAATTCTCTTGTACAGCAAGCGTTTGATATAACAATATGGATAGAAACCTGGACACACACATTAACTGGCCTGCCTACACTGGGTAGACTCTGTGTACAGTGCAAGAAGCTTAGAAAGAGCCAACATGGCTTTTGAAGCTGACTATAAACCACTCATGGTGACACGGTGCTCAGGAAAGGAACGAAGCGACACTTAACAGAGACAATACACCCAGGCTGGACGAGACCCCTGGGCAGGCCAGCGGCTGGGGCACACAACAGCCGACCGCCAGAGACAGAAGGCTGGTTGGGGACTGGGGATCCGGGCAGAGGAACGGGCACGGGCGTTGGAACGGGCGGCCCCACCCCGGTTTGAAGCCGATGTCAAGAGCTACTCCCCCCCCCCCCCCCCGCGGTGACCGATCTTTCCGCCTGAAGCGGGCCCACCGAGCTCTCGCGAGAATGTCGAGGACCGTGACAGCCCCCGTCGCAAGTATCGCGACCATTCAATCCTCCGCTTCCGGACGCGATGTCTCGCGAGAGTCGGCGGGTGCGGGCGTGCGTGCGGACGTTATCTGTCCGTGAGTCTCGCGAGAGCCCCTGCGCCGGGCGCTGGGCGGCCCCGTGCCGAGCGCCGAGCTGCGAGCAGCGAGTGGCGGCGGGCGCCATTTCGGGGAGCAGCCGCCGGTGTCACAGCCGGGGCGCAGCCCGGGTCCGGGGACCGCCCGCCACGGTCGCGCTTCCCCTCGCCGCCTGCCGCTCTCGGGCTGGCCGAGCGGCGCCGTCCATCTCGCATTCAGACCCCTGCGGAGGTCTTCCTGAGCCCTCGGGCCCATCCCCCACCGCTAGCGCAGCCGGCGCCGCAACCGGGAGCCGCCGCTGCTGCCGCCGAACCTCGGGCATCCGAACCAGGACAGCACCCGCCCAAGGCGCAGGTAGCTACCGGGCGGGGAACGCTTGGGAGAACCGCGGCTTCCACCGCGGAGCTTTGAGGCCTTGGCCTGCGGGCGGCCCGAGAGGCCCGTGCCCCTCCCGCCGCCATGGCCGCCTTCCTGCGGCCTGGCCGCTCCTGTCCCGTTCCCCCAGGGACCGCCTCAGGCCTCACCCGCCGGTGCTCGCCCTGCGCTTTCTTGCGCCCGAGGCACTCGACGGCTTGCCTGTGGCCGCGGCCTGGCCGTGCGTGGTTCTTTGGTTCCTATGGCCACGTAGCGGGCGGGCCCGGCCGTCCCCGTCGCGCCGTTGTCCCTCCTCGAGCTCCCCCACGATGGCGCTGTGTAAAGTGACCGGCCCTGGCCGGCTCGGGGCCCTGGCCCTGTGTTCGGAGCTGGCAGGGCCCGGGCGGGGAACGGCCCCGGGGTCTGCGCTGGGAGATGGGGCGGGCCGGCGCGTTGGCGCTTGGTGATGTGCGGGCACGCAGGGGATGAGGCGCGGCGCTCGGAGCAGGCCGAAGCCCCGGTGGAACGGGGTGGGCTTGGTCACCGCGGCGGTGCGGTCGGGAATCAGACACCGTTCATTGCGATCGCAGGGTGGGAGCCATCCGGGCATAGGTGCCTCAATGAGGCGTCGGCCTTCTCCCTAAACTCTCCTGATGCTTTTCCAGGAGGCTCCTTGCAAAGCGAGAATGGAATTGTCATCTCCTGGAATTCCTAAAGCAAATAATGGCGAGGAGAGGAACTCCTGTTATGTAATAAAACACAGCAAAAAGATGGAATTTGCCGTCAAAATACTGGCTAGGCCAGTAGCAGTAAATTTCAGAAGTAAAACCCTTTAGGTTTTCTGTAGACTAACAAAATCTCAAATGTAGTTCATCCTTTGTTTGTTTTGACGTTTTGGGGTTTTCCTTGTTGTGTTTTTGTTTATTTGTTTTGTTGGGTTTTGTTTTTGTGGGGGTGGTTTTTTGTTGGGTTTTATTTTCTTGTGACAGATGTCAAGCATATGCAGAATATTTTGAGCACGTTAAAAGGTTTTTATAAATTGCTTTGTGCTTCTTCAGTGCTTAATGACAGATATTTGAGAATCGTATTATTTTCTACTAATTTGAAATGAATAAGGACTTGATTGTTTTTAAAGAATAACAACTTTATATGTAAAATTATTATGTGCGTTACATGAATTAATGTTGATGATAGAACTGTGTTATATGAACAGAAGGTATTCTGGTAAAAACATAGTGTCACACTAATGAATGTGTTATGTACAGAGTACAAAGAGCACGGATTGCACGGGGTGAGACCAAAGGTCCATGTAACCCAGGATCTGGTCTGTGATGGTGGCCATCAGTAAATGCCTATGAAAGAATAGACATAGCAGGCAGTGGGACAGCGATATTTCTGTGTGCTCTCAGTCACATAGTTGTGGTTCAGGGTCACAAGGCATGTCTTTGTTTAATGAAAAGCCTTTTCTGTCAACTTCGGTGGGTTTTATTTTTGTTTTCCCTTTGTTAGCATCCCCAGTGCTCTGTAACAGTGAATTTCATGGCTAAATGCTGTGTGGATAAGAACCTTTGTTTTGAAGCCACCGGATGACAGTTATTTACTCTCAGTAGTTGGGTGACTGCAGTAATATCTGCTCGCTGTTCACTTTTCTGTGCCACTTCTGACTTGGTGGTCTCTATTCTGGCCCCTGCCATCTCTCAGTGGAATGAAGGATCCCGCCAGAGGTTGGCTGATACATTGGCTAAATGACACATATGGACGTGTCATTGCAGGTGGGAATTTTGTTGTAGAGTCCTGGGATTGGCTTGGGGCTTTTGATATCCTTAATCAGACTGAGGTACTTGTTCATACTAAATACTGACAGAGCAGCGGTGAATTAAATCGTATGCATAAATCAGATGTATGTAGATGAGTTGAAAAGCCGAAAAAGTAACATTGAGCCATTAAACTAAAGATGATCATGTTTGTAAGTGAGAGTGCTATAGCCCCAGAGGTAATACCTTGAAACTGAGGTTACCATGCCTTAGTGAAGTAACTGAGTGTGAACTTACAGTACTCTGATACTGCCAAAGGATTATGTTTTACTCTTCATTTTATTAATGAGCAGTGGTCAGATGTGGGTGGGAGAGTGATTTAATTCTTACACATGGTACAGCTCTGATATGATAACCTCTATTATGAGTGAACAGTTTAAAGGCTCTTGAAGTGTCAGAGTGATTTCATTCTGCTGTTCAAGTCTCCGGATGTGGCAACATTTTAGCACAGTCCTACAGCAATACCTGTCCCAAAGGTGTAAGAGCTAACTTGTATGTTTAAAAATCCATTTTATGGCACACATGCAGGAAAATCTTCCCTCTTGGGCTGATTTGAATCTAGAGGGCTGGCTGTTTCTGAAACCAAGCATAAAAGAGAGACACTGTTGTATTAAGAGATTAGAGGAAGTTGCGTCTCTGTATTTCAGTGTAGAGTCTTGAAAGGTTCTTAATAGCAAACGTGCAACAGGAAAGAAAATAACGTCAGAGGGATTCAGAGTGTAATAGATGCATAATTGCATTGGGGAGTTGAAGTTGAAAAATAAGGGGAACCATTTAAAACAGCCAACCAACTCAAACAAACGTGTGGTGATCGGTGTTACATGGCTTGGTGGATTTCTTTCTGTCTGTCATCTGAGGTTCGAGGCTGGATGGATCTTGTGTATGCTTCAGCAGCTTTTAATGCTTGAACCATAACTGTCTCTTGTGGCCCTCATTATGCAGGAGGCCAAATTTCTTTAAGGACATTAGTGTTGACAAGTTTTCAGCTCAGTAAATGTGATGGTAACAAATGCTGGGAAGCTGTGAACAGGTTTGCCTGAATGTTTTACTGTGTTCTTTACATGTCGCTCGACTCCTTTGGTCAAGCTCTGGTAGTTCTCAAGATGGCCACCAGACCTGTGTTTCTGTATCATAAATCATCTGTGCTCTTTGTTTTGAAGGAGATAGGTGGAACACCTTTGGGGTTTCCACTGGCTAATTGTCGATAGCATTTTGTTGTCTGCAGCTGTAATTGCTTTGTGTCATGTTCTTTCTCATCTCAGTGGGCAAAGCTTCATTCCAGTTCTTGTTGGAAATGTCTTCTGAGACACTGCTTTGTGAATTTGAGCCAATACATTGATGGCCTCTTGAGGAAAAGCCTTTGGTGTATAAAGCATGAGGATGTTTTTGTTCTCAGGTAGATTTTGCTTCTTCTTTCAGGTACCCTGAAAAATGGCTGATGATATTGATATTGAAGCAATGCTTGAAGCTCCTTACAAGAAGGTGAGAAAAATCTGCCAGTGAGGTCCTGTTTACCTTAATTTAGCATTATTCATGAAACTACTGCTGAACTGTAAACTAACATCCCTGGAGCCCTCATGATTTATCTTATTGGAGATGCATTACATGTAACTTACAAGTAAATATATACTGTTAATGTAATTATATTGTGCAGTAGTTTCACTTCAGCGTGATGAATAAATGCCCATCTATCTCTCTTTGTAGACTTGCCTAACGATATCTCACCTCTACTCCCATGAATTCACCTTTGATTCCAGTGTGAACTGTCAATCATAAGGTAGTAATTGAGTGACGTATCGCTGTACCGTGGTCCCTTAGGTTTAAACAAACAAAAAAAGAACCAAAAGCAACAACCAAACAAAAAAAGAAAGAAAACTACCCACAAACAAACCAAACAAACCCCCCACAACCAAAACCAAGAAAATAAAAACCTCTCCTAAAATTGCCAGGTCCAGTTTGGTATAGCAACAAGGTGAATGCAGTGGTTTGGGAAAACAGCAGGGTTCCAAGAATAACCTTTTCACCAGTCCCATGGCAAGTAAATATTTGAACAGTCTGCTCAGTGCAAGAAGAGTGAGACTTGCTTTTAATGCAGAAGGCTGGTGGTGGTTAATCTTTTAACAGGGCAGATGAAAATCCATTGCTGAGTGAACGAATTGATGGAAATTCTTGGATCCCTGAGTAGAATGTTCTTAGCAAGTAAAAGACAGTATCACAGTCTGCGGTGTCATTCTAAAATGAGCTCTTGTATTTCTCTGTCCGAGTTGTTGAATTAGGAAATGTCTATTTTTTTTAATGCAAAATTCTTCTCAATGAGCGTAGTGATGTCTTTCCCATAGACCAGCAGCAAATGAATACTGTCTTTTGTTGTTTTCCACCAAATGGTGGTGAAGTGTTAACATTATGCATGCTTTAGTACTGGTGTCACAAAACATGTATATTCAGTTTAAGTCGCTTAGGAATTGTTCTTTTGATGTAAGTGATGTGATTAAATTGTAAAGCAAGTATATAAATTCTATAGCAGTTCTTGTTAGTCTATTCTGCAGTGTTTATTACAACCATGTGATGAATTTTGGATGAGCATTTGTAAGTTTTAAGTGGTATAATTATTTTATGTAATACTTAGCAGTTACGTTAAAATCTTGAAGAGAAATTTGTAAATTGTTATGTTTAAAATTCTTGTGTCCTGGTTTAACATGGATATTTTCCATGTAAACAGGTATGGAAATAGGGAATGTTTAGGCTGGACTGGTGGATTATTGATGACTTTCTTGGGAGTCGACGTTACTAAAGCAGTGTGAATCCCTGTTTGCTTCAGGGCGAGATGTGTGACAGAGGTGACATCAAGCTCTTACAACCCTTCAACGAAAATGAGCGAAGATCTCGGGAATGGCATCGGTCACAGGAAATCCATAGTGGCTGCTGCTAGCGTAGCCACCGGGGCTTAGGCAGACATATAGCCTTGGTACTTATCAGAGGGGCACACAAACACAAACGTGAAACTTCCTCTTACATGTTATAGAAATAACAGTTAACCACTTGAGTGCTGAATTCTACAGGATAACTTGCTCTCTAAACCATGTAAGGAAGTACCTACAATTTAAATACACACTTTTAAATGATGTAAGTCTTGTATTTTGTAATTGTATGACTTAAATATAAGCAGCAAAGTGGTTAAACATGCTTATCTAAATTTTCTAAATCTTTCCACATTAAACTGCAAACAAGTAATTTAGTATTATAATTTTTGTTTTGTATTTTCTTATTCCTATTCCCATTACCCTTTGACCACTTGAAATGTTTCCGCTTCGTCCTCATGATGTTCTTCTATCAACCCTGCTTAGGATGAGAACAAATTGAGCAGTGCCAATGGCCATGAAGAACGCAGCAAGAAGTGAGTGTTTTCTCAGTTCTCTGCATTTCAGGGGAGACTGTTGGGTTTTGTAACCTTGCAAATGCGTGGTAGTATTGTTTAGGGGTATAAAATGGAAAAGCTTGGTATTTGCAAGCGCTGCAGCTACAGCAAGTAGGAAACGTTCTTTTTTGTTTACAAATGTAGTTACTTACTTGTCACCAGTGTCATCAAAATTGTGGAAACGTTTAATGTTGGCATTGTTTAAAAATACAGATTTGGTACATTCAGCATATTTAATTTCTTATTTGTTGCATTAGCAATGCAATGGATTTTGCATTTTTAAAATGGATTTGGTGTAGAATTTTATGGGCTTTGGAACAGTTCAAAGTCTTTAAAGATAACTGGCACCTTGAGAAGTTGGATCCCTTCCATCTATTCTTACACTGTACAAAAATTTGCAAGTTTTTTGTTTGTAATCTAAACTCTGTGAAATTATACTGTAACATTTTCAAAAAAGCATAGTCCAAACCCAGCTTCTTCAGGAAGCATAATTCCAGGGTCAGAACACTGCTGCTGACGCAGCCTGTATGAAATAAAATCTTTGAAGAAAAATGCTTTGCATGAGAGTCAAATACTCCAAGTAATTAGAAGGGGTTTAAGTCTGTGAAATAAATTCTCTACCTTACAAGTATCATTTGATGAAGAGATAGTTGATGTAGGATGAATAATTGTCAATTTGATAGTTGACTAAACGGTAACCAGTGTGTGCAATACACAGCTCACTTGAGATGTCAACACGTGTGCTGTTGTCATCTTCTGAAATCAGAGAGATTCATGATGGGGATCCAAAGAACATTTCTTTCCAGAGAAATGAGCAATCCAATTCCAACAGACTTAGGTTGGAATCTGATAATCTGAAATTGATTATATCTTATATGTGTGTTTAAACAATACTGTGAATGTCATTCTCATGCTGGCTATTAAAGCCCTGTCAAAAGCAGCTGCTCCCTATATTTTTAAGTTCTGCATTTTTGTTGCTTTAAAGTACATACACGGCATGTAATACCCTGCTTTTGTTTGGCTGTCTTGTCTCAAAATAGAAACTGGGATTTGAAAAAAAAAGCAGTGGGGTTTAAATCTTAGAAATGGTTCTGACCTTGATTTGTAGTAGAATTAGGAGAATACTGAAACATATTTCAGTTCATTTTCTTAGTTGCTGCAACCTCTCTGAGACCAGAACAATGGCGTTTGCCATCTTTCTGCACATGGTTCCATTTTCATGGTGGACCTGTATGTTCAGAGTCTGTATAAATACCAACAAGCAGAAAGGTTTTCCTGTCAGTGTGACATCAGGTTAGAGGAACTGTGGAATGAGAGATGAGTGACAGCACTGAGCCTGTGAGTAACCAAAGGTGTGGTTTTCTTTCTCAGGAGAAAAAAGAGCAAGAGCCGAAGTCGAAGCCATGACAGGAAGAGGAGCAGAAGCAAGGAACGGAAACGGAGCCGAGATCGGGAAAGGAAAAAGAGCAGAAGCCGGGAAAGAAAACGGAGCAGAAGCAAAGAACGCAGACGCAGCCGTTCCAGGAGTAGAGATCGCAGATTCAGAGGCCGCTATAGAAGTCCCTAGTAGGTTACTGATGTGGGGTTGCATGTGTGCTGCTTCAGTATATGATGTGGAAACTTGAAGTTTCACTCTGCTTTCTATGTTGGTTGCTAATCCTCTTGGAAAAGGTGGGAGGTTAGGGCTGGAGAGTGTCAATAAATACGGAGTCAAGAGGAGGAGGGCAGTAACGTATCCAGTTCCTCCTGCTAGTTTGCATTCCTACGTGAACTCAGAGATGCAAAGGCAAGTGAAGGTATGTGTACAGCTCTCTGGAAAACAAGGTTCATCACGGAACTAAAATAACAAGTTTTCTACATGTCCTCCCTATCTTCAGTGTATGGACCTGATAGTTTAACTGTCAGAAATGAGTAACGACCTGGCTTCAGTTACAGGCTCATAAAACCTTTTCTTATGTTACAAAGGTTTTTACTGGGTTGATGCTCTTAAACATTTAATGCGTAAACAATTCCGTGTTTATGCATCCAGACTGGAAGCATCTTGTTTTACCAATGCCCACACATTGCCGTGCTTTCTCTCAAACTTGTTTAGATGAATTCTTAGTTCCTCTCAGGTACTTGTCTTGTTAGCACTTCTGCTGTACGTAGTTCCTGATAGTTGCAAGTCATTTCTCCAAATCCATCTTTTTGTTGGTATTTATTCTGTGTTTCTGCTGTTCTGTATTCCTGCCCTCCCCTTTGCATCCCTATCACCGGTGAGAACTGGGCTGTGTATTTAGATTTCACTGATCAACCGGGGCTGCTCTTATTGTCTGCTTTTGTCTGGGTCTCATCCCAACTGTTGTCGAATCTCAGAATGCAGGGTCATGTCAGAAGCAGCATTTGAAAAGGATGTGTATTTTTAATCATGACATGTAATGTCATCCACGATGCAGAAAACTCAGGATGATAGAGAAGACACTGTTTACCTTCTGAGAAACTGCAGGCTTGTACAGCTTTCTGCACATGAATGTTTTTCTAGATGGCTGGAATTTAACCCAGGGAAACACATACCTTTTTGAAATGCAAATAAGAAATGAGGTCTCATTTTGCACAAAGTCAGCTGGATGTTGGCATATTCATAATCACAGAATGGTTTTGATTGGAAGGGACCTTATTTATTTCCAACCTGCCTGTTGTAGGCAGAGACACCTTCCACTAGACCAGGTTGCTCAAAATAGTGAAAGCCTAGTGCAGCTCCTGGCTCTGAGATGCAGTGGCATCCTGTGCTTCCATCCATCCTGTGTACTTGGGATCATAGATCATGTCAGCCCAGCTTTGCTTTGTCTTGAGGAACAGGCCTTTAGAAGAATGGCTGCAGAAACGTGGCCACGGAGCCCCTGAGGGTCTGCACAATCCAGGCATGGAATTAGAATTGGCCTGGAATTAGAATTGTGTTGCAGTTAAGAAGAAAGAGACCTTGATCTATTCTTGAGCGCCAAGAACAAGGAACATCTTGTTGTGAAGCAAAGAACAGGATGTACATAAGGAAAGTAGCGCACCGCAAGGCCAGGACGTAGCTGTTGCAAATAGCCATGTGGACATAATGCTTGCTCCAATCATGGTTAAACTAGCAGCACATGCTTAGGGGCTAAGAACCAATCATATATTTACTTTGGACGCGTGTTCATGAATTCAGGCTATATAAGAAGAGTTGGAAGCCAGTAAAGTTGAGCAAGATGCATAACTCACATTGAGTAGTCTGCTGACTCCGGCCGACTCCTCTCGCTTCAACTGGCGCCCGAACAGGGACCCTGGGACACCCAGGAGCGCGAAACAATTGGAAAACTCCGCCTTTGCACTGCAAACTGGGAGACGCGGGAAGGAGTGGGAGAGGAGTCTGGGCAGGAAGATGTCCAAAGAAAGAGCGTCTGAATCCGGCAGAGAGCTCCTGTGCGGAACTGCACCAGTAAAACAGTCTTTTCCCTCGATAATGCAAAGGGAGGTGGCACTCACACTTTTGACTGAGGTTCTTGCTAAGCGAGAGGCTAGCGTGAGCACAAAGAAGCTCCAAAAGCTATGCAGTTGGGCGAAGGAAAAGGGACACCTAAAGGACCCCCAATTGATATTTAGTGTGACTGAGTGGCGAGAGATTGGGGCTTCCCTTTGGGATGTGACCCTTAGCGGCAGCAAGTCGGCCAAAGAGTTGGGACCAACCTGGCGGGAGGTCATGAACCATTTGTGGTCAATGATTGCGGAGAAAAAGATGGCTACGGCCCCGGAGGGTAGCAAGGGAAAAACTGCAAGACAAAATGCCTCTGCGATGGCCTTCGCACCTCCTGTCGTACCACAAAGTGCCCCAAAAGACTGTGACTGATTTTTCTGAAAAAGGCAATAACACTGTGAAAAATTTGTTAGTCATTTGGAGAACTATTTTAGAGAGATGGAAGTCAAAAAGTAAGATCATGGAGCCCAGTACCGCCTCCCCCCCCCTCCCCGAAGACTGAGGACGGGGATGAAGACAGTCCTTTTGATCCAGACCCTATTTACCCCGAGAAGGAGCCTGTATACATTTACTGGACTGCTGCTGTTACTACTCCTGAGGTTCTGACACCTGATAATTCTGATGCTGACCTGGATAGTCCTTTTGACCTGGAGCCTTTTCGTCCAGAAAAGAAGCCTGATTTATTTCCCTGAGATCCTTATGAAGAATGGGCAGCTGTAAAGGGAGAAGCGAGACGGGTGGGGGATGCAGATGTATTATGTGGTTTTCCTATGGTGTATGTGCTGGATCAAGACCAACGGTGGGAAAGTCTCTCCTATACTCTTATCAGGGGTATCGGGCAGACTGTGGCACACCGTGGACTTGAGGCCCCATATACAACTCATTTGATACAGTCTCTGTCTGTGATACTCATGTACTACAAGTTGGCAAAAATAAGTATGTCCATATTTCTGTCGACCCTTGGAGACCTTTTTAGATACTGCTGGCCACTTCTTCCAGCACAGACTGGCCACCTTGTGTTGGAATGAGTGTGCGTTTTGGTCAGTATAAAAGCTCCAGCCTCATATGATGTGGGGGAGGCAGAGCCTCTGTGGGGACGCCTGCTAAAGTTGAACCTGCCACCTCACACTGCGATGATGCTTCTTGGAGCTGGTTTCCTGATTGTCTTCACAGGGTCCTTGTGCCGCGTTCTGTACGTGGGACCGTGTAGTAATGATTGTCTGAATTTTGTATTTCAAATATTGTGGTTGTGTGGAGTGTGCTTATGGGATCCCATAGGTGTGTGTGTATTTTTTGTGTTATTTTTATTGGGTAGTAGTTTCACATTTCACTAGAAACAAAAAAAACAAAACACCACGAGAGAAGTAGTGCAACCACAAGCTTTATCAGCCGTCACTCAAATAGCATCAGTGTGACAGAGAAAGAAGGAAAAAAGTGGGTAATGACACAGCAAACTCCTTAACTATTAAACCTTGCAATTTACTTCTGTAACTACTTTACATAGTAAAAGAATCCAATGCCTCAGCTATGGGAGCTGATGGAGAATACCACAATCAAAATCAGATAGAGGAAGAGAAAAACAAATGATTGCAAAAACATCACTTGGGGGCAAATGAAAAGTAACAACTTGAATATGTGTGCTTGTAGAATAGCTATTATTAGAACCTGTGCTTTACTGTATAAAACCACCTGTAGTTGATCATGTAAATCTGTGTGTGCTTTGCCATAGTAGTAGCTTGTTACTAGATGAAGAAAATGAAACTCCACATTGACAGCAAGGTGCAAGGACTAAGCTTAACCAAATGCCTGCTACCACAGTCAAGGGCAAGACTGGGTTGGCCTCTGTGTTTGCCACCAAGAAGAACTTTTAGCTCCGCTGCTGGCTGCAACCCAGCAGGCGTTGAGCGGTGGAGACACATGCCATGCCAGACCTTGATGTGAGGGATGGCCTCCCCTATTATCAGAGAGCCATCCAAAAAGGATCTTGTTGCTTGTCCTTTTTGCCATTATCTTTACAGCATCTTGTTTGTTACAATGCATCCAATGCATGGTTAAAAAAAATGTGTTTGGTTTGTGCTAAAACAAAAAGGGGGAGATGTGAATGGATTTTTAACAAGAAGCTGCCATGTTCTCAAGTTAGCAAGTGCCTACGTGGAGCTCGACATGAATAGAGAATGAAGAAAGCCTCTGGTAAAGAAGCAAAAACAACAGTACAAGCAAGATGAGAAGATATTGGAATATGCTAAAACAAAATAGTGAACTGTTAGTGAGCTTTAAAGGCTAGGTTCTCATACGCTTAAGTTAACAGATCGTAGCTGGTTGCTGTGGACAAAAGTAGAATTTGTCAGAACAATCCTGTAGATTCAACCCACTCTGTTCTTTATAATGAAAATAATTACTTTATTTTGGCAACCTATGGGCTTTTGACATCATTGCCAGTGCATGGAACAGCCATTTAAATTTCTGTGGGAAGCTGGGCTTTGCCACAGGTAGAGAGATGGAAAGTGTTTTTAATACAGACCAAGTTCAGGAACACACTTTGATGAAGTTTCAGCTTATTAAGAATGTTCATAACAAGAAGAATTTTATGCTTTTTGTTTGCAAAAATAAATCAGTATCTGTTGGAAGAGATTTTTTTTTTCCAAAAGTAAATAAAAATACACCTCCTTATTTCCTTTCTTTTCTTCCTTCATTTCTCTTCCTGCTACTTCACCTGCTATTTAATGATGACAAAAGAAGATGCCAAAGACCAATTAAAAAGTAACTGAAGTGATAAACTGGCAGTATGGTTACAGAAACACTTTAGCATGTGTTTGAAGTCAGTCATCTGATCATCCCCAGAAACCATGCTTTCTTTGGCTTTCCTGACCATTTTCTTTTGGATAAAACTCAACAGGAATATGTTCCCCAGGGATGCATTCTCCAAGTAGAAATGGTCATTTGGTCAACAGGGCCTAGCTGCAGCAGGCATGAAATAAATATGTAGGGTATGGATCTAAGTTCCTCTATATCGACTGTTTCACTTAGTAGATCTGTCCCTCTCTGGGTTGTGATATCTGTTAACGCAGCCCTAACCTCCCTGTTTTACAATGCGTGGCTGTATGACTGAATACTTACTGGACTTTAAGAGTCTACCGTACCAGAATCCCTTAATTCCTGTTGATGTTTTTTGGTAACATCTGCCCTCTGAATATGAGAGGCAAGCAAGAAGTATGTGAATTATGCTGCTACGAATATTCAGGGCACACAGCTCTAAGGAAATAAGAGTTCTTTTCTTGTTTGCTCAAAAATCTAAAAATCCTTTCCTCCAAAGGAAATCTCCTCATACATACACAGGCAGTCAACAAACAAGCCATATTTCACTGTTTCTTGATCTGACTTCAAAGCATTCTGCTTAAAATTTTGTGTGGACAATCATTTTTATGTAGGAAAAGTAGGGAGTGAAACTGCTACCAGTTTCTGACTGCTTCATACTAGGAAATTTGACTTTATGATACAAGGTTATGCTCCCCCAGAATAGCATAAAACAGTGTAAGAACTGTTATATTATTTTTATTAACAGTATACCAAAAATAAGCACTCTTTAGGTCCACAGAAAATAGTAATTTCTCACGCAATTTTTTTTAACTTGCTAGCTCTCGGTTTGTTTATTTTTAATTATTTATGCTACAACCTGCAATCATTAATTATTTCTCCACAAAAAAAGGTAGAACTCAGTGATTTTTCTCTTGGCTTAATAAATAGCTAGAAGAATGTGAATTAATGCTTAAAAATCTCCATATAAACATCAGCCAAAGCTACTTGGAGGGTCTTTTTTAAAGTGTTTTCCAGTGGGGTTTTTTAATTAAATTATTACCTAATGACTCCTTAGCTATTCCTCTAACCAGGTGAGCTGGGAATGGAAGTTTCTGACTTACATTATCTCATTCAGTGAACAAATGACAATTTTTCCTGTGTCTATAGAAATATTGTTCAGTTTTACATGAAATATTTCAATCCATATATACAGAAAACAAAACAAAACTCCTAAAAATTAGTAATAAAGGATTAGCTATTTTAATGCAAAATCCTAATACATTCACCCAGCAAATCAAAAGGCCAGTAAGAGCTTCTTCTCTTGCTCTTAAGGATAAGATTTTCCAATGACAGTCCAACCTGCTTTATCAAATATGCTGTAATAAGTTCATCTGGACACCTTATAGTGATGTTCTCTGTCTTCATATGAATTATTTAAATATATTCTGAAACAGGAACCAGAAAACAGCCAAATGGCTTTATCAAAGACTACAGGGTCACATACATTTTTCTTTTGGCTCAATGAATATTTAAATATTTCATAAGCAGTTGAAAAGCTCCACATACAAAGACTGCAATTACAAAGTGGAACATCCATATTATAATAGTAAAATAATTTATACCAAGTGCAGCAATACCAACAAGAGACTGAGATCCTTTTCTCTCAGAATAAGTTATTATCTTGCAAATTGATCCTTTCGTACATGGAGAAATACAGACTCAAACGCGTCAAATGGAGGACAGTATTTTCACCTAGGCAAAGGGTCTAGCCATAGTAACAGAAAGCAACTGTTACTGTTTCCTCATGAACCAAATCTATTCATCGATTTCAAACCAATACACTTTGGTGAGCTTCATCTTAAATCAAAAATAGCTCTAAACAACTTTAAGTAAACAGACAACAGGAAACTAACAAGAGAATGGATTTGATGCTATGCACTTCAATGGAAGCAGAACTAAACCACAAACTTTTTTACAATAATTAAAAATTTTAAATGTGCTGTGATTACTTTATTTGGCATTAGCCATTATTATTTCTCTTTAAATACTTTCTTATAAAAATAATGTATTTTTAAGCAGTAGGTTCAGGTACTAAGAACACAGATATCTAGCTAGCAATCTTATTAGAATTAAACTTTCATATAAGATGCTCTCAGTTTATTGACTATGCAGTAAACCATAACATGCTATCTTGGACTATGTTATATATATGGATATCAGGTTTCTGTGTTGTAATTCAATCTTTCTTACTATATGGAATTACAATAAAGTTTTGGTGGGGGAGATTTTTCAGTTTAAGATTTCTTTCTAATAAAACAACAGGCTTACTGTCAAAGGCTTATTAGTGGTTAGCTCTTTTAGTAACATGTTTCCTAAATAAGAACATCTGTTCCACAGTCACTTTCTAATTGCAGAGTAAACTGCTCCAGTTTAATTTCTAAGTGCCAAATTCTCTCAAGAATTCTCATATACTACTGTGCAAGAGCTGATGAACCGATTTCGCTAATCCCTTAGGGAAGATCACTTCAACCCCACCTTTCCCAGTGTTATGGAGGACTGTCTGGTCCAAAATAACATTACCACTGTCATCAGTATGTTAACACTGCTAGAAATATAAACTAAACAGTTTAAGATCCAC